>JAZHYW010018914.1:0-45890 GCA_037355805.1 Ixodes ricinus | reverse complement strand
ACTAGCCTCATTGTCACGTGAACCAACCCGCAGGGGTAGCTAAAAAAGCCGTTGAAGAAAGGAACGCGACGGACGACCGGTGAGGAGGAGGAGAGAGAAAAAAAAACGCATGACGCCGTGGCGCGCCTTCTTTTTTTGTTTGCGCCGCGTTAAGCGTAGAGGGAGAGGGAAAGTAAAAGAGAACGTGCATTGCAAAAAAGCCAACTGTCAAGGGAGCCTTGCGGAGAAGCGCACTACCAGCTCAGCCTACTCATGCCGGCGCTCCTGTGAAGGAGAGAGGAAGCGCTTCGGCTTTGTATCTAGGTGGTGTCAGTGGTGTTGGCTCTCTCCGCCGAGTGGTACTTCAACTGTCGCGCCACAGGTGGAGGGAGGGGGACTCGCTTCCTCTCGCAGAGTTGGCGGGACGGGGGAGAAAGGCGTTTTGACGAGGCGAGGCCCGTGACGGCAGCTTAATCGTCATGTCTTGCACGTGCAATCCACCTTTTCCGGAATCCCGGTTCGAGGTTTTTTGCTTGGTAGATGTGTGGGCGTGGCACGAGCCTACGCAAGTTAGAACAAAGAAGATTGTCCCCTCTCCTTGCTACTGGGGTTGTCCTTTCCTTTTTTTTTTTTCATTTTCGCCCAAGATAATTTTTCGACACGGGGCACCGCTTCTGCCGGAAAGAGGTGAATTAAAAAATCAAATCGTCAACTCGAGAAAAAAAAATCGTGTTTATATACATTTAAATATATATATTTCTTTATAACAAAAAAAAAGGCTATATTTGGTGTAGTTATAGCCCTAACCGTGTCTCCGTTTATACAAAAAGCGAATATTTGCATAACAAACAAATAAAAAACATCCGGGCTTTTTTCGTTTTTTTTAGGGAAAGGGATTTTCTACCGCGTACTTTTTGCTTCCAAGAGAGTGAGTGGGAGCTAAATATTGCAGCAATAGGAAAGACAGCTTTCGAATCACTCCTTTCCGAACCAGGTACGATTACGAATCGTTACATTTTAAGGTTGGCTAGTGGTGCCCCACGTTCACGCTATTGACGAACGGGCGTCGGACGCAGACTTGTACGTAATCCGTTACAAGTAATTATATCCTTGTAATCCCTTACATTTATCAGTAACTTTGTAACCGAATAAATACATATTTGCTAGATTCATTGTAAAGAAATTCCCATACAGATTTACGTAACGGATTCGTTAAAAACACTTACATTTTTTCCCCACAATCCTCCCCCCCCCCCTACGCTCCTCCCCAGAAAAAATAGTCGTTTTTATTTTGGTGAAAGTCGAGCGCAGTCACGCTGTCACGCGCACTGAGCTCACTGACCAGAGTAAAAGAAGGCTTGGCACTCTTCAGTTCCACAAAGCCTTTCTTTACAACACCGAACCCCTAATTCTTTTTTTTTTTTTTTGAGACACCAATAAAGTTTAAAAATTAAAAAGATGCATTTCTACAACAAACAAGAAAAGAAGAGCAAGGGGCAAGTTATATTCTTTTTTCTTATGTCCTTTTAGTCCGCAAGTGATTATGTGCCTTTTCGAGAGGCTCGAGGAAGTTTAGAAGCAGTAAGGGCACAGACAAGAATTAACAACGGCCCGCTCAGCTACGGTTACTACGACCATTTTCATAATGCTACAACAGGAGAGAACGCTTCGTCTACCATAAAATCCACAAAAAGCGATTTGATAATAAGCGAAAGTGTTATAACCACAAGCATCCTCCTTCGTTGCTGCACAAAAGCTATTAGAACACGTCTCATCTTCTCAAAAGACATGATCTCATTTTTTCTGGTTCTTTTAACTTTATACTACCACTTCTAAGGTTGATCCACTTTATATGTGAATTATAGCCAGGTTATCTGCATCTCAGTCATCCTTTTTGTGCGTCATATTTTCGCGAGCAATTCAAAAATGGTAATGGACTTTTTTTTATTTTCTGCTTTTGTTATTCCAGGACACATATGATCTTAAACAGAGATTTTTACAAATAAAACAAAATGGTAGCTCTAGGAGTCTTGAGACTGGCCTTGAGGAGAGAGTAAAACTCGTGAGTGGGGCCATGCTCACCGGAGAAAAGCTCGCCGGACATAAGCTCACCAAAGAAAAACTCACACCCATTTTTATGCGGGTCCAAAGAAAAGCTCACCAGTCTTTTGACAGACCCGGAGAAAAGCTCACCTCGAATTAACACAATATGTAAAGTGGTTGTTATAATTTAATAGCAGTAGTGCTCCCAAGGTTTTAGGAGTCTCTCACGCAGGCTGTACACCGTGCAACAGAGTTAGCGCAAAGCGAGTTTTCGCATTTTACTTAGAAAAGGGGTTGATCAGCGTCAAACTATTCTCGCATAAATCTCTGCCCCGAATGAGCAATTTCCACCCGACTAGCAGCTTTAATACCGAAAACGGGCGCTCAAGAGCTGCGCTCTAAATTGTTTTCTTATTCACCAATGTATAACCAGAGACTCGACTTGGCTAGAAGTTAGAACCAAACGAAGAATAATGATCGAAAACTTATTTATTGTTTTACTGTCAACTTGCTATTAACAACTTTGTTTGCAACCGTCTGGCAATACTTGCCGGTATAGTTAGATGTATGCCTACATTAATTCTCATTCTAAGTTTGGCCGGTTGAAAGACGACTTTTACAGCTTTGCGATTCCGACAGTATCAGGCACCGGAAGCAAAGACGAAGATTTGCCCTAGGGTGCCTACATGTTTCCGCTCCGCTTTAGGGTGGCGCCAACTTCTTGTTACCCTTTGCCAGATCCTCTCCCACCGCCATTTTTTCCCACTTCTTCTTTTCGCTAAACGTACACAACGTTGAGTTCCTGTAGTCTCGACACACCGGCAACACTGTGAGGCCACTTCCGTTTCCGTTCATATAGCAGGAGTCGGAGGCTCAGCGGGATGGCGGTCGTCGTGGCTGTCGCTCTCTTTATTCGGGATTTTCATATTTTGAAGTTGCGAGCCGGAAGTGTGCGTTGCTTTTATCGAAACGCGAGTTCCCGCAACAAAATGGAACGCAACAGACCGGCTTTGAACGCCGAAACCTCGCCGTCGAAACGAGAGCGGTGAGCGCTCCCTAGCCCTAACGAGGATTAGCGGCGTAGTCCGGGCGCACGACCGGCAGAGTGTGACAAAATGGTCGACGAAAGCAGCGGAGGTTGCCATGGTAACGAGGTAGGCAACACTGGTTTGTCGGCAACAGGTATCACAAACGTTGTCGCCACCTAAACAGCGGAGCGGCGGAAACATGTAGGCACCCTAATTTGCCCTATCTTCAGGGTAAAGACTACTTCCATTGCTTCGCTGAAGAAGCTCAGTGCAGAGCATGAAGCATTCATGAGGCACAAATAGGTACTCCCCTTTAGTGCCTCAGTTGAAAGGGTGTTTAGCGTAGCAGTCAACATCTTACTGCTTCACTAAGAAATGACGCAAGGTGTCTAACGAGCTACTTCGAGAGCCAGCTGTTGCTAAAAATACTCAAGATCAATAATGGGGACGGGTGGCAATGATAAACACTCGAATAACGATCTTCCCTTTTTTACTTACTTGAGGACAATCGTGTTGGCAGTTACAACATGAAAAAGAAAAAGGATTACGTCTTGGAGTAACGGTCACTTACTTTTAGAGGAGGGTAATTGTAATTGCAATGAATTATAGCCTCGAGTAATTGTAAATGTAATTTTTTTTTGTAACTTGTACAAGTCTGGTTAGAACCAACGGTCGCACGTTGCTGCTGATTAAACCTTGACGCTCCATAACTTCGTGAGTCGGTCTAAATATTTAAAAATCTTCTAGAATAAAAGCTAAGCCTTTTTTGACAATTCTTTTACTTCGCGGTTTTCTTTTAATAAGCCAGCTGGTTTATTTTAAGGAGCAAGAGCTGTATCTGTTTCGAAGAAGCCGTACAGAGACAGACAGCTACACATCGTTTTTCATCAAAAACTCGACGCTGTGCAAATAGGATTCGAGACCGATGATTGAAACACCAAGCAAACATCAGAGTTTCAGCAAGTTATGGTTAAAAAAATGTACAAACACTTTAAATTGCAAGAACTGCCTTTCTCTTTGGTATGTCCCAAAGGCGCTCCAAATGCACACCAAGTATAGGCCCACCGTGACGTCATTTTATAACCTGACGTCATTGCGAAACGTGACGTCACTGCATCACGTGATTCCACTACATCTCTATAGAAAACAGGTTCACCAAGCACGAAACTATGATAGCTGAAATAAACAATAAACTTGGAGTCGCAGAGGGACAGGTCGAAGCCGTTAACAAACTGGTATCTGAACAAGCTGATTCTATCAAATATTTAGCCCAACAAGTTAAGGACTTGAAAGACAAGAGCGTAGACTTGGAGAATAGAAGTCGCCGGCAAAATCTTGTTTTTTATGGTGTAGAGGACAACCACTCAGAAACGTGGGATCAATCCGAAAAAATAATCGAGCGCATTTGTAAAACCAGCTTGGGTATCGAATTGACGTCTGTACAAAGGGCGCATCGAATTGGTCGTTACAATCAAGGAAAGAAAAGACCGATTATTGTACATTTTGCGTCTTACAAAGAAAAGCAGGACATTATGTTGAACGCCAAAAGTTTAAGGTGCAATCATACATGTACGTAACGCGTTACAAGTAACGAGTTACTTGTATCTAGTTACTATTTTCGGTAACGAGTAACGTATTTAGTTACTTTTTCAGAAAAGGAACGAGTAACGGTATTTAGTTACTTTTAAGGCCAAGTAACGAGTAACGGTATCTCGTTACTTTTGAGGAGTAACGTGTACAACACCGCTTTGACGGCCTTGATTTTATTCTAGCCTTAGTATGTGTCTATTGCGACAAAGGCAGATGGAAAACCCAAAAAACAAATAAACAGTATGACAATACAGCAACATGTATCCCTGAACACGTCAGTCGAACAGTTCGACTGACGTGTCCAGCGATAAACGTTGCTGTACTGAACTCTACAGCTGAGAATGTCCTTCACCCAGCGAGCACAATCATGTTCGTTAATTGAACTTTCTAGAACCGGATATGGACCGAATGTAAACCCGGAGGTTGCAAACACGGGAAGGCACATAACCCCTTACCCGCTGCCCTCAATGAAGGCGCCGTTCCCGAAGATTCACCAGCTCTTGCTGAAGCACAACACTGCCGTTCCTTTGAGCGCGTCAGTAGAGCGACGCTTCAACGTCACCGTAAATTTATTTTCAAGGAAGCGGGAAACATAACTGATGAAAACTTCGACAGGCAGTTGCTGCTTAAGAGCAACGACTACGAAAAAGAAAACAATAAACCATGAAACAAAAACATTTGTGTATTTGGTCTTCAAAGTAACGTGAAAAGTAACTCGTTACTTTAGAGGTAACTCACGCGTTCCTTTTGAAAATCGGTAACGAGTAACGTATTTAGTTACTTTTTGAGCGAGTAACGAGTAACGGTATTTAGTTACTTTTTTGGGTAACGTGTACATGTCTGGGTACAATCTACAGCGTGGACCACGACTACTCACCCGAAACTCGAGACATCCGCAGGCGACTATGGGAATTCGCAAAAATTAAAAAGACAGATAGAGACAATCAGGTAAAATTAAATTTTGACAAACTAATTATCAATGGAAAGGTTTTCACTTGGGACAAAGAAAGAGAAGAAGTTGTTCCTGTCCCAAAACATTGACGCCCCACTAAAAAAAGGAAACAGTTCGTCGTGATTTGGTTGCTGTTCTTGTAAATTGCAGAAGTATAGTAAATAAAGTGGATGAATTTGCAGGATTAATCGCGTCTGTCAAGGCTGATATTGTCTTTGGTACTGAATCTTGGCTAAATCCCTCTATCAGCGATAGTGAAGTATTTCCGAAGGAATTTATTGCTTATCGGAAGGATAGGCCCCGCCTCGGTGGAGGGGTCTTTTTGCTAATTCATTCTTCACTAACGTCATCTGTACTCGATCTTGGTCACGACGCCGTCGAGTCAATCTGGTGCACAGTCACTTTAACTGATCATTCTTCGTGTGTTGTTGGGGCGTTTTACCGACCACCAAACTCAGATTTCAGTACATTGCAACTACTGTACGATATTGTCTCTGAGGCCTCTGGCCGAACTATTTTTTTAGCGGGAGATTTTAACTTGCCAGACCTTGACTGGCAAGACGGCACTTGTGTAAATAAGGTTAATAGCCGCGTCAACCTTGAAATGAAAAGCATATCGGACACTTTCGGATTGTTACAGTACGTGAAAGAGCCAACTCGGGATAATAGTATTCTAGACCTCTTTTTTTGTAGCTCACCAAATCTCGTTAGTTCGGTAGACGTCATTCCGGGTATTAGTGATCATCTCGCGGTCGTTGCAGGCATAAACACTAAAACTAATCGGTCGAAGTCGTGTGCATCAAGAAGAGTCTTTTTCTATGAGAAAGGTGATTACTGTGGTATTTCCAGTGAACTTCTTGACCACTTACCTGTTTTTGAGTGTCTGTCTGAGGATTATGATATCCACGCATTATGGTCGCTTTTTAAAAAGAAGTTACTTGAACTTACGAATAAGTATATCCCAAGCATAGATTCGGCAAAGTTGAAAAAACGAAAAAAACCATGGGTGACTTCACGTGTCCTTGGAATAATTAAAAAACGTAGGCGAGCATTTGTTAGATTTAAAAAAACCAAAAGTAACAATCACTTAGAGAAACTTGCTGAGGTGACTCGGGAATACAAGTTGAATATAAAAAGTGCTAAGGAAAATTATTTTTGTAGACTAAATGATAGGATGAAAACAAATTCTAAAATGTTTTGGCAATACTTAAAGGGATGCGGCACAAATTTTGCAGGAATAAACGAAATTACCTATAACCAGCAGGTAATTGTAGATGATGCAGAAAAAGCTTCGTGTCTAAATAATTACTTTCAATCTGTTTTCTTACCCAAATACCACTGTAATTGTTTTTCACCCGTGAGCACTGTCCCAATAATGCAGCCAGTGGAACTAAGCGTGAGTGGTATCGAAGTGCTACTAAAGAGTATTGACGAAACTAAGGCTAATGGCCCAGATGGCATATCTCCTCGTGTGCTTAAGCGCTGTGCTCATCCGGTTTCACTCTATCTTTATTTAATCTATGAGAAGTCGTTATCTGTGGGTCTCTTGCCAAACGACTGGAAGACTGCTCACATAGTTCCTATTCACAAAGGTGGTTCTAGGAAAGATGTCGAAAACTACAGGCCTATTTCACTAACCTCCATCTCATGCAAGGTCATAGAACATATTTTATACACTGAAATAATAAATCATATGACAAAGAACAATCTATTATCTAAAGAACAGCACGGTTTCCGTAAAGGCTTATCTTGCACCACGCAACTTGCCGAATTTTATCATGATTTGTCATCTGATGTTGATGAGGGAGGCCAAACAGATTGTATATTCCTAGATTTTCGCAAAGCTTTCGATACCGTTTCGCATTCACTTCTGCTAAATAAACTTAAGATGTTAAATATAGACTTGACGGTACTAAGATGGATTGAAAATTATTTGCTAGAGCGTTGTCAGTGTGTATTAGTGAATGGTAAAAGTTCGGCATACGTTAATGTTACATCGGGGGTCCCACAGGGCTCTGTCTTAGGGCCGCTTTTATTTTTAATATATATCAATGATATTTCCTTGGGTATTTCATCTTGTGTTCGGTTGTTTGCCGATGATTGCGTGGTTTACAGAAAAATTAGTAACAAAGATGATGCCACCCTGTTACAAATAGATTTAGAGTGCATTACTACGTGGTGCTCTACATGGAAAATGACTTTAAATCCCAAAAAGTGTGTGCATTTATGTTTTACTAAAAAGAAGAAGAAAATTGAAACCCAGTATTACATAAATAACGATATAGTAAACAAGGAAAATAAGTATAAATACTTAGGTGTTACGATATCAACTGACTGTTCGTGGAATTCACATGTGGATGACGTGATTGTAAAGGCTGGCAGGGCACTGAACTTTATTCAACGAAGCCTAAAATGTTCACTCCCTAACTTAAAGGAAACAGCGTATTTAACATGTGTTAGACCAATTTTGGAATATGCCTGTGCCGTCTGGGACCCGGAACAAAAGACATTAATAGACAAACTTGAAAAAATTCAAAATAGAGCTGCTAGGTTTGTTCTGGGACGGTACGGGCGGAGAGACAGCTGTACTCAAATGAAGACTGAACTAAATTGGGAACCTCTCTCAGCCCGCCGTAAAAAATTGTGTCTAAAGTTTCTGTTTCTGATATTTAAAAATAAAACTGGAATTAATAGTGAAACTTACTTAAAAGAACCATATTACATTTCTAAACGGAACGATCATGCCTTCAAAATTAGAGAGTACCACGCCAGGACGAGCATGTACGCCAACTCCTTTTTTGTTAAAACGATACGAGAGTGGAATGGGCTGTCTGAGCTGCAAGTGTGCAGTGAAAACGAAGATGTGTTTTTTTCAGCATTGTAACCCCCTGCTGTAACGCCCTCGGGCACTGCGGGGTAATCTCGAATAAAGAATAAAGAAAATCATGTGATGTCACGGGGACACGTTACGTCGAGGTGCCACGTGATGAGCGTCCCGTTGATGGCGCCACCAGACTATAGACCCTTCACCAAGGTTAAAACACACCACTGACGCGAAAATCCTAAGTGGTAGTGCCATAAATTCTACGCATTTAAAACCAAAGTGTATGCACCCCAAAGTAGTAAAACAGAATGATAACATCCCAATCGAACTCAACACAATGACGTGAGTGCGAATCATGTACGGAGGATCCATCGGGCGGTCTTGTAGGTATAACCGTCCTCTTAGAGGTCCATATGCGGACCTCAAGTTCGTCTGTTTCTTGCACAAGGGTTGCGATGATGTCAGAATGCCGAGCTCTTATTGGCTGATTAAAAAACAAATAGTGGGTAGACCTCAAGGCAGCTGGCATTAAAGGCCTGCTCACTATCCTTTCACTCAGAGCCAATCAGAGCTCCGCGTCCTTCTAACGTCCCCGCAAGTCCTGTGCGAGAAGCAGCCGACTTGCTCTCCGCATAACTTCCACTATCGGAATTGGGACAGACGCGAGCTAGCGGTATGGTTGCGCTGTCTGGGTTTTAGGCAGAGTTCCTCATATAAGCACCTGGGCTCTCCGCTTCTCGTTGATATTAGGGAGTTTTCGGAGTGTTTTCGCCTTCCCGCAGCGCTCTCCGCAACCCGCTACGATACCCAGAACTCTGCAGCCAAGGCCATCGGCGCGCAGGTGCAGTGGCGGCTTTTTCGTTGCGGAGGGCTTAGCGAAGGGGGAAACGCGGTCTAGGAAAACTCCTTATTAATCTTGTCAAGTTCCCATACTCACCTTTTGAACACTTTAATGGCCTGGAGAGCAAGTTTTAGTGAGAATTTACGCGGCGAAGCGTTACGCTTTACCTGTGACCTTTCCTGCTAAATTTGACGGGGAACATTTCCTGCTTAATTTAGCGAAAAAGAATGCCCGCTACGGCACCTTTCGTGGACAGCGATGGACGGGATGTGTCATGTAGGGACGGCGGCGAAGTGAAACCGAACAGAAACACATTCTACAATCCACTAGCTTCACAAGCCGATGGGACGTATTTCTTTCCTATAAAAATACCGTGTAGATCTATCAAAAAAAAAAAAAAAACGAGTTACGAGTAAACACTTAAAATATCTGGGAACTGTCTCTGTTGGATACTAAACAATATGTGAAGATTACGCAGTCTGCGATTCGACAAATTAAGCACCTGGGGGATCAGCAGCCTAAATGGGCAAACTCTTGCTTTGGGCTGCACAGCAAGAGTTTGCACCTTTGGGCTGCTGATCAGGCCAAAGGTCTGTACACACAAAAAAGATTACACCATCTTCCCGAGGGGAATTATGGGGTGATGCGGAGCATCGCGGATCGTAATTAATTTATTCCCGTTCTGACTGATTTCTTTTGGCCGGCCGGATTTGGGCTGCGGCGGACGCGAGCGGCCGAGAAACGCTAGCAGACGACAGCCGCAGAGTTGCGGGGAAAGCCCACCCCACTGGAAAGCCCTGGCGTGGCGCTGCGACCCCGCGCACCCAAAACTATCCTCCTTTCAATCCTCCGGGGGAACGCGCGCAGCGCGCTACCGCTGCTTATATTCACACTTGAAGGAGAGGAGACTAGAGGAGGAGAGTTGCGCATGCGCGCGCGGTGTGAGTAGAAGCGAACGCACGCGAAGTGCACGCAGCTGGTAGAGAGAGACAGCGGAGAGAGTAACGCGCAGCTGTTGGAGAGAGGAAGGAGGAGAGTTGCGCATGCGTAGTGTGAGTACGGACGACACCGACGCCGACGCCACGGGACATAGACCCGAGCAAGAGATGCTCCGCATCTAAAAAACACGCGACTAACAGAAGGTAAGAGTCACAGCAATGCTGTACGGAGAAAGATGCAGGCCTCCAAGATCGTTATATTTAGTCTTCCGATCGAACAAGGGATAAATTACTCTGTCACCTTTTGCACACTTGACTTGTATACCTAGGGTAAGCCCACGTAGCACATGACCAAAGGTTGTTTACCCTTTTTTGGACAGTGAATACATCTACATTGTAATAAAGAATAACATTTCTGGCTTCAGTGATTTAGGTCAAATTAATATGGTTTAAATCAAATAAATATAATTCAGACGACTTTTTTATCTTTTTTTTTTTACTTTGGTTATATGGCACTGACCGGCCCGCCTATCAACGCTCCTGCGATATTATTAAAAAAATAGCAAAGCCTTACAATGTGCGACACTGATAGCACGAGCAAGTGATCATTGGTTCGTTTCTTTCTATGTAATGAAAAAAAAAAAGTCATAAAACAACTAGTGCAGCGTAAACGGCTTGTTTCAGGTGAAAAAGAAAAAAACTGGAGTGGTAAATTATGACGCTGATCAGCACCGATTGATTGGAAGCGGTTTACTTTGAGATGCTTTTTTTACTATTGTAATAAAGAATTACAAGGAAAACAGTCTGTATGTTTAAACAAAAGTCTGATTTAAAATCGTCAATTCTAATCATGATTATGTTTGTGTTCTGAAGGTTATGTACAGCCTCAAGCTCTTCTAACAATATCGCGCGAACATCAACAGGTTGGTACATCAGCGCCTTGTCGCGGCGTGAAACAGCAGGTCAGCGAGAATACGCGCGTATGGCAGAAGGCACACTCCTAGCCTCGTAGACTGGCAGTTTCACGCCGCGATAAGGCGATGATATTCCAGCCGGTCGGCGTTCACACGAGTTTGTTAAAAAATCTGGAGGCTGTACAGTTTATATTTTTCTGTATGAGCACTCTCCGCTAAATGCCTCTTGAGGCGCTGAATGCGTCATAATAACTAAATAAGTAAATAAATAAAGCTTGCCGTTCCTAAAGAGTCGCTGCAAGGCGCGATATTGGGAACTTGTTTACGGCTTCGCTGTTCGGACTTCCTTGTCCGTCGTTGGTCTGAATCGGCTGCAGCACTGATACTTGAACCGGAAAGGAAGTGATATCATCTGAATATAATGGTGCATCCTTCAACACAAAACCCGCATTGATGGCGTTTTCTTTTCTTTTTTACGTTTTGTATTTTGGTTTTTCCTAACCGCGCGATACCAAACACTGAGCCGTGATACTTAGAAAACTACACACAATATCAAGAAAAAAAAAGGAGAAACCTTGTAATTTCGGGACAGTGACCGAGTTAAAAAAAACGTAATTCCAAATTCGAAACTATTGACCGGAGTCACCCTTTAGGATTGTTATGGGAATACCGTTAGGATTTTCTTATAGCACGTCAATACTAGTGAACGCCCTCACATAGGATACTGGTAATCTTAGGAATTGTTTTTTTTTATCCTAGGGATATTTTTTACGACCAAGCACAGCCTGCATTCCTCACAAGCACAAAAACAGCAAATACAGACGCACTGAACCGAATCACGCACAAGTAAGGAGTCATGACTCCGTTGACTGTTTGAAGGTCTGATACGTCTGACAATTCTAAAATTACTTATTCGCAGGTGACCGTACTTGCAATCACTAAGGTTACACGTATGTTGTTTTGTTGTCATCGCAATTTCACGTAAAGCATAATATACAACTAAGCTCAAGAAACATATCTCAAAGTACTCGACGTTTTCGCCAACGTCGACACAGCATCACCCAAGCTTGTGCTGTGTCGACGAGATCGTGAAAGAAGTAAACGCGTGGGCGAGCCACAAGAGGAGGGGCAGAATCGACAAATTCCTGGAGCACCAATCGCAAGTCAGCCTTCATGGCACAACTCGCGCAGGTAATTTAATTGGTAATTTTTTGGTAATTTAATTCGTCTAAGTCATAGCAGCCATCGCAAAACGACTGCATACCATCCGCAGACGAATGATTTGACTGAGAGACAACTATAGACGATCGTTGACATGATCACCATGTACGTAGATGGGGAACATTAAACGTGGGATGAAGTGGTGCCGTATGCGACGTTTGCGTACAACACGGCGGTTCAAGAAACCACAAGTAGGACGCCTTTAGAATCTGGAGCACGGCCGAAGAGTAATTACCACCATGCTCAACGCCATGCTGCCTCACGTGTTAACGGATGATGGCAACGACGACGCTCACCTGGTCTCAGCATGCTGAGGAGGCTCGTCAACTTGCAAGGGTAGGAATTTAAGATCAAAAGCGAGTCGACGCACACCGGTACAATCTTCGTCGTCCCGATGTCTACTTTCAGCACGGAGACCAAATATGGGTGTGGACACCGATACGGCGCCGTGGTCTCAGCGAGAAGCTCATAAAACGCTACGTTGTACCCTACAAGACTCTTCGGCGCCTTGGGGATTAGAACTACGAAGCTCTGTTCAACGGAACGCAACCGTCATCACGCCGCCCGATGCGACCCTAGGTTATCCTCGCCGTACTACGACCGATAAGACTCCGAGCGCTGTTTTGATTGTGTTTAGGAATCAAGATTGCTGCTGTTGTCGTTCATTTATTGAGCTTCGGAAGGATGTATTTTCTAAGTTGGGGAGCAATGCCACGTGCATAGCCGAGTGGGCAGAGCGCGCGGCTCCCATGCCGAACACCGAGTTCTAACCCCGCAGTTTACTTTGGTTTTCAGATCCTTCTTGTGATTTGGTGTGTGTACCAGATTAGAACATGCTGGAACCCGAAGAGACTATAAAAGCAGCCGCAGCGTGCTCCGTCGAGTTGGTCATTCGCCAGCGCTCGATCCTGCTGCTACGCCGACATCGATGCCCGTGACGCCCAGTTATCGTACCTTTTATTTTGGCTCGACCCCCTATTAAATATTTAAGTAATTTAATTTTCTGTCGCCTCATTGTTTGTCGTTCGGGACAATATAGCTTGGGGCTTTTAGAGAACCAATTTTGCCTTCTGTATTTATTACATTTTAAATTGGTGTTTGTTTTCATCGAAGTGGGTTCCTGTTTTGAAATGTTAAGTACTATACCTGCATTTTGCAATCAAAAGGCAGTAAAACATTGTCGATTTTAAAAGTTTCTTTACATGCCGCAGGAACGAACACAGTAATTAAAAGAAATAACATACAAACATATTCGGTCCATTGAGGTGTCAACTAGTGTCAACCGTTATATAAAACACAGCCGAACAAGAGCCATATGAGCAAACGCAAAAAGCGGTCCGTCGAAAAAAAAAATTGAGCAGTCCTGTGTTAATCTGCAGTCCAGTCACAGCGATTGCTGGGACACGTCACGGCGAAGTCCTTGTGCATCGGCGTTGCGTTCACGTATGAACAAAAGCGTTCGGAACAAAAGGAGCAGACAGCAGAGAGAACGCAACCACACAACGTGAAGATTGGGTTAATACTCTGTATTCCATTTCGCGCGAGCTGGCCGGTGTATACGGCATGCGCTCTCCGCTTGTACACTGATCAAACATCTGCTAGATAACAGTGCCGTAGTGCTGAATGAGATGACGTTTATCAGCGAAGGCCAACGCTCGGCACAGATTGGACACGACGATTGCGTCAACGTTCGGCTCAAACTTGACTCGAAGCCCAGCAATGACGCAGCACTCGTTTCCAATCTGTGTTCAGCGTTGGTCTTCGCTGGTGACGCAAAAATGTCTGCACTACGGCCATGTCTTCTAGGAGGTGAAGGCTGACGACACCGCCCATAACTCAACCCCCTCCCCCTTTTCCAGAGACGGAAAAGCTCTTGTTTGCCCCGTTCCAATTTTTTTTTATAGGGTGCGTGAAGGCGCGTTTTTTGGCATGAGCAATTACCATTGACAGTGTTATGACGGCACTTTTTTTAATCTGCTATTTCTTTTTTCTTTTTTTTTAGGGAGCGCGTGCGGTGAGCATCGGGTAGTAGAAAACATAGCTGAAAAACCTTGATTAAAACGGGTTTGTTAACGCTGTAAATTTGCTCACAATATTTTTTTTTAAGCTGTGGATTGGCTTAGTTGGTAACGCCTCCGCTTTGTACGCAGCGGACTCAGGTTCAAATCCCGCGGGTGGCGTTTGATCTTTTTCAAGAATTCGGCAACGTCGACGACGGACGCCTTACATCGCACAATACAATATCAGCAACTACAACTAGTACAACAACACCTACTACAACATCAACAACGGACGTAATTTTCAGTAATAAGAAAATCCCATGACAATTATCGCCGTAAAAATAAATTGAAGGCGTGGGATTAGTTTGGCGCAATTGGTTACTTCCGAGTTAGCCGAGTCCGCGGACCTGACACGGACCACGACGGACCAGAACAAAGTGACAATAGAACCGGTTTATAATCTCGATAACCGTTTTACAACGTTTTCCTACGTAATACACAGCATTCTACAGGTCCACAGACTTGTCCCAGGACACATTCCTATGGTCCGCGAACAAGCTCTTGAGTTCTGCTTTTTTCGCCTGGAACATGGCGGATTTTGAACCGGAGGAAAGGTGACGTTACCGATTTCGTAGGAACTTGCCCGGCAGAAAGTCCGCCTCGTGAATGAACCTTTAGGGTGACGTCGAAAATTCAGCACTGCGGCCTCCTAATCTTGGTGGTGTTGGATACTTTCACCCATAGTTAATAACGCAGAAATCCATGCATGCATGGCTAGGAGGATGTCTGGAACCAGGAAGGCCGTGGCCGGCGTCGGCACGGGTGCTCCGGAGAACATGGGCTCGACGTGCGCGAGGGTGCCGTTGTTGTCCTTGGGCACAATGCCCAGCAGGCGACACACGACGTTGTAGTGGTCCACCATGTGAACGCCCTCGTTCAGGAAGCCTTTCTTCAGACCTGGGACGTGTGAGGAAAGGTGTCGTTGAAGACAACCTGGGGGGATTGGCTCGCTCCCCGAAAGGACACAGAGTACCGTGCACGGACCACGCTAGTGGATCTGATGAACGAATCCTAGGGGAAGGGTCATCGGGGAAGCATCAGCGAAGCCTCGGAAGAGAGGCTTTCAGAAATAAAGCATATTCCCTCTTTAGTCACTGACCGAGCATCTAATTTGGCTTCACAGCCAATGACATGCGGCTTTAGCCGATAAGAACTCCGAAGGACCAATCAGAAAGAAAGAAGAGTGGAGAATAATAAGCCACGCCCTGCGTTCTTTTAAGCTGATAGCGACTATAGATATCATAAATTAACCAAGGAGTGTTATAGATTAGCTATGGCTGCGTTCGGTTAATCCTCGTGTGAAATAACTGAGAACATGAGCACCTACCAAACGATGACGCACCGCGCGTCTCTAATCCGTGCGCCTGGCTGGCGGCTGGTGACCTCCGGTAGGTCAGGTACAAAAACAGCACCACGGGTATGTTATCTATGCGGTACTTCTTGAAGGCATATGATATAAATGATATAATGCCTATAACATAATGCCTATGATATAATGAAGGCATCATGATATAAAGATGAGACGGCAAAAAATAGTAGATCTTATATAAGTTTTTTTTCATAATTTAATTCTTTTGCAGGAGGACCCGAATCGCTAATGTACAACCAGCTTTTGCGTTTAGTTGAGTCGAAGATCATTGTAAAGGTAAACTTTTTTTTAAACATTGCTCATCCTTCATTTCAATATTTCTAAGTAATACTTTGAGTTGCCTTCACGCTTCGGCAGCATCGAAACTACGGCATAAAAATGAACCAAAATTAGTTTCACAAAGGAAGTTTCTACGATGTTAGAACAAGCAGCGGGATTGTGATAATAATAATAATAATAATAATAATTAATAAGATACAAAGTATGTAGAAGTTGAAAAGGTCCCCATCGGGCTTATATATAATTTCGTCCTGAAAACTACTTCACTCCAAAGGTCCGACATGCAATTCTTTCTTGCGCCCTTGCGACCGCACGATGGAAGAACAAAAAAGTCAGGAAAGTATTACACCGAATAAAAGGTAGACATTTTGTTGTGCAAATACGAAGCTACAATTCACAAGAAATTGCGCGTATTCAGACTTAATTAACCCATGCGCTGTAAGGGATCCTGCTCCTTACGTTTCGAATATGTACTAATACGACGAGCGCCGTGACCACGCACTTTTGGCGCTGCTTGATATCGGCCTGCATCGGATCGGAACGTGGGCTGTCTCTCGGTCGTGGTGAGAAACAATAGAGGCATACTAGTATGTACGAGATGTACAAAATGTACTAGAGCAAACCACGTGATTGCAACATCCATGGAAGGGATACTTGCATGGATGTTCACGCTGACGTGCGGAATGCAAGAGCACGCATTAAAACTCCCCGATCCCCGGTGAACGAGCTTACCGGGACCCGAGGCCAGGAAGATTGCTCGCATGTCCTCTGTTTTCAGAGGATCGTAGCCGTGGCCACCTTTGGAAATTCCATTGGACATGGGCTTCATTTCATCTGTATTTTTCAGCTGGAAGATAAAACAAAAATATAATTATATATTGATTGACCATCTCTATTAGGCCACAATAAACGTCTTCTCTTCGACAAATATTATACCATTGGCGTAATCGTATTCATGTCGTCCCAACGGAAGCAGCGGAACATTAAGTACAGTAAAAATAAACAAATTGATGACCTTACGCCAAGCGGTTGACAGACGCGTTTCCGACGTTTAGAGAAAGGGTAGTACAAAACCTCCAGTGTTTCTTTTTCTGCGATGTGCACGAGGAAAAAAGAAACTCTGGAGGTCTTGTTGAGATAAAATTTCAGACTGATAAGATTTAAGAGAAAGGAAAACACTAGTGGCTTGACATGGAGTAACCAAAGTGACAAAGATAGGGAATCCGTGCCGAATGGAGAGTTGACGTTAAAACGAAGAAATTTGTCTAGACATTAACAAACATGCATTATTATTTTTTCACTTAGCATCAGGTGTGGGCACCTTTTTGTTTCATTCTTATTCGCAAAAAATGTCTAAAAATATAGCCAGTAATATTTCTCTTGTTTTTTTACAGTAGGCGCTTAGGCTGAGGTAAATGTTACTTTTTTCAGATACGCACGAACCAAAACATTATCATAAATATAAATGACAAAAAAAGCTTATTTAAAATACACAATACCTTTCCTCTCTCAGGGCTTCAGTGACGAGCTTTATATTCCACTTAAATTTGCGTCTCTAGAAATTGAATTCGCAAGTATATAGTGTAGCTAGCTTGAAACCGTTATCGATAAGCTACGAATACTCTCATCAGATAGCGCCGCTTCAATTTTATAAGTGCAATTTTTGCTCTCACTTAAGGTATGCGTGACTCGATTTGAAGTGTCTCTTCTTTATAGTATAGATATAAATCATAAATAGCGAAGGAGGTGGCTAAAATAAAAGGAAATATTCCTCACATTCTCCCAGCCCAAACACTGCTAATTTTATATAGGATCGCATGTATATTTTAAAATGCGCCATTATCGTATATCTTCTGCATGCGCATGTTGGACCCAAGATTGTTTATTGGAAATTATTAAACTTTGTGAGTTGGAATTGTATTGTATACTCTAGCTGCTGGTTCAAAAATGATCAGTCATGCTTTTTGAGTCAACCAAAATTTAAACAAAGCTTGAAATGTGAAAGCTGAAGGTTCCTTTTAATTGTATAAATATTTTCATCTTGCGATATCGCCGCTGTATTTCTTAAAGTCTCCTGTATACATGACTTTTTGTATAACTTAGTTTTAATTAGGCTTATCTTCCCGTCGTTGAACGCGGATAAAATCCCAGAAACTTTGCTGAGATTGATCCCTGTACAAATTGTTTAGCAGACTTATCATTCACCAAGATTGATGTGTTTGTATTGAACAATAAATTTTCCAGTAGTGTACTACATTGTATTGTGCCGTATTGCATGGTGTTGTATTAAAAATCACTGCATCTGATTATTGGTGGAAAACTTTAGGTAGTTTGGAAATTCTTCATGGGCATCGTCAAGCGATAAACGAAATACCCTGTCAAGAAGAGGCACTTCGTCTAAACGTTTTCGGCAGTACGATTCTTTAAAGCTACTGGATGGTGTCTGAGTGCAGTATTAAGGAAACATCCTTGCCACTACTTTTCTTAATATATTAAAATTGGTGGCGCAAAAGTTTGTGTATTCGGTTGATTATTCGACAATTGGTTACGTTTGCTACGCGTTCTTAATTTGACGAAAGTCGGCACCATTAACATCAGATAGTTTGTTTCTCTCATTTAGCCTTGTTTTTGTACTGCTGATTTGAGTAAAGAATAAGTAGCGCTAAATTTCTTAAAGATAGCGAAGTTTGTTGAATGACATAAGTCGAAGTATAATAGTAATATACAACCACGCTGTTCAGCGTGACTCAGGCGTATTCAGACTTCTACGTAACGCGTTAGAAGCAATGCCTTAAAGGTTTACTCCCTCGATTTTCGGAGCAAGTCCAACTAATGGCGAATTCGGGTGGTCAATCGTCGGCAACTTCTTTTGCCGGAAAACCGGCAATAGTGTTCGCGTGGTCAGTTTCCGGCCGGCGCGCACCGTTCGGGTGGTGGTTCTCCGGCAAGCACCGGCAACTTTCCGGCGCTTTTTCCGCCCGAGCTCCGAACGGCCGGGCGAGTAGGCGCCAGACTGTATCCGGTGTCGTCACTTCCGAAATGGGAGAGAAGGTCAGTGAGAAAAAAATGAACGAAAGAACGAAACTGATCAGAAGTCACTTTAGCAGCCGCTACTCGAGTCAATCCAAGTCGTTGGGACATGGGTGACGGCGGGCGACAGGCTCTCGCTAGCGGTGTCGCGCGGGCAAGAGGCGAAGTAAACTGCCACCGTCTGGCGTTTCGTGTTCGGGTGGTGAGGGTCACGTGGTGTGCCGCCGGCGCGTTTCTGGTTGCCGGTTCCGCCGGCTCGTTCTCGCCGGCGATTGACCACCTGAATTCGCCATAGCTTCATTTTCAGACTCGCCGGTCTTGACCCTTTCCGGTATGCTATTTCGTATCGCGAAGTTCAGAATAGTTATTGTAAAATCGTAAAGTGAAAATTATGCCAAGACCAACATATAAATATTCCCGCGCTTTTTAATGCCGTGACGTTTACTAGAAGGCCGGCTTGCAGGTTGACCGGGAAGTTTAAAAATTGACTATGCCGAGCATTTGTTTCGTGCTGCTGCGCATGCTGCTGGAGCGAGCTTCAAGATTATCCATTTGACAGCACGAAAATGCTTCTAATCAGTTAGGACGGTGCCTCTCAACCGTCAATGTTTCGCAGACACCTCGTGGATCTGACAGAGATGATGGAGGACACCGTTAGTGGTGGGAGGAATGGAAAGGTATAGATTAATGATGAAGATTATTTAATTCATGAACATAACTAAGGCGTAGTGTGAAGTAGACTTTGCTCATTGACATGCATCTATATCTTGGGTAGTAATTCAATTACAGTCGATTGAATTACTGTGAGATGATTACATTTCTTAGTAATTTGTATGTGTTATTAATTATGTTTGGCTAAAAGGAATTGTAATTGTAATTTAATTACTTCCCAGCGTCAGTAATTGCAAAATTTCAGGCATTAATTTGCAATTACTTTTGCAAAACTTTGCTGGCGCCGACAGGACCCTCTCTGAAAGCATCAGCGCTCGCACAAGCGGCCTAGCTCTCGGTGAAACACTCTGCACACAGACACGCACTCACACACACGCACAACAAAAATAGTGTCGCGTCGTTTTCTTTTTTCTTTGCTTACAGTGCGGGCAAGAGATGAGCAATCGCTTTTTGGGCCTACCTCCAAACGGCGCCGCGTAGCGCCGTCTCGCGGTGCGAGCAGAAAAACAATAATGTAAGCATGCCAAAATATTGAAAGAAGAAAAAAATGAGCTTGAGCTTTTAGTTGAGGTTGGGATTTTTGTTTGTGTATGAAGTTATTTGTTTTCCTTTTTTGCCCGTTTTTTACGTCCCTCTTCCAGTACTGTCGCATATTTGTATCTTTTGTATTATTTTCTAGTTTGTTTCCTGTTGGTTTTACTTCGGATATTTATCTGCATAAGCATTTTTGGAGACTGAACACTCGTACCTGTGAATATTGTTACTAATGATTCGGAAGCCCCGATTCGGTTCTTACATATTTCTGAGCCATCGTAATTTCAACTCGATGTAAATAATTTAAAATACCACGATGTTTGCATGTGAATGTGGTCGTATTAGCGCGTGTGTATATTCGTTTTATAATAACACTAGTAAAATATCCATATATGACTAATTGTCGCACTTTTTTTTTTTTGCCTGTCAACTCCAATTCTTTTTCTTTGGCGATCTGGGCGTCTTCCGAGCAGCGTGAACTAATTTAATATTATTATTAAAAAAATATAAGAATGTAGTAATCTTCATTGCCCCAAACTGTCAATTTCTATCATAAATTTAACAGAGTTCATAAAAGGAAAGTACAATACGTTACATTTATGCAGCGATGCTTAAGCCTCCTAAACATTGGGGCAAGGGAAGGGTGTCAGGATGCGTTGTACTGTACAATTCGTTTAAAGTTATGTTATACGGCCCAGGTCGGGTCGCTCTCAGAAATAAGTAATTGTAAAGTAATTGCATCACTTTTTAAAAGTAATTTGTAATTGTAATTAATTTACTTTTCACGTAATAGTAATTGTAATTGTAGTTAAACTACTTTTGAAGCCAACTAATCGTAATGCCTGTAATTAAATTACATTTTGAAGCAAGTTACCGATGTATGACATACATACGACAAAACTCACCTGAGAATTGGTATGTTTCTTCTCAATCTGAAAAGAATACAACTTTTATTGACGAGCTTGACTGATGAGGCAATGCTTCGCGGACACCTAAGAATGCCTTCGCCTGCAGACATCCATTTGAGAACCACTGAGTTAGAAAACAGTGTCTAGAAACCAAAGGAGTGAACCCATGCCTTGCACTGGCGTCACTTTTTCATTGTTGCCAGTAGAAATTTTCACTTAAAAAACACGGAGAGAACCAAAATTTTAAATTCAATAAATCGCAAAAAAAAATAATATTTGGCGCAATATTTGGGTTACTATTTCAGTGATGTTTGTGGGTGTGTTTAGCAAATGTTCAAGCAAATCGAAGACTATGAAGGAAATGCCGGAGTACCCTTTATTTCACACACTTGCGGCTTCTTAAAACTTCTTGAGGCCCGTTCCACACACTTGCACCTGAGTACGGCCGACTGAGACAAGAGAGGTTTTTAAGCCTTTTGCAACGGCTTACGACCGGATGCGCTGCGGCGGAGCTGGTTGTAAGCCATCAGAGGAAGACCTGGCGTTGGTTTTGTCTCAGTCGGTTGAAGTCAAACGCAACTCGTGTGAACGGGCATTAGATCTCTACGACTAGAGACACATACTGGCACGCTGGCGCCATCTATGCGGTGACGCTGGAACTGCATTTTAATAGAGCGAAAGTTTTGTGGTATTTACAAGGTCAAATGTACGTTCTACCTATGAGAAATGTGTAGGTGGCGCCAGTGTGATCTCTCTTTGTAAGAGCTTTTTAGAGGTTTCAAGTCACGCGGTCCTAAGAAATCGCAAGTGGTGAACGGGCCTTTATGGCTGGTTCACGCATTTGCGACCGACTACGACCGACTCCCGATACAACCGGTTTTTAAGTCGACTTACGGCCGCCATGGCTGCTGCGCGGCCCTTCATAAGCTGCCACAAGCAGCTTAAAAACCGACTGTGGTCGTTCCGTCGGTCGGTAGTAAATCTGTGAACCAGTCTTTACTTGTAACTAGTTACTTTTATCGGTCACGAAGTAACAATCTACTTGTTTTTTTAAGGGGACGAGCTACGATTTCTGTTGCACCCACTCAAGTAACGAGTAACGGTATTTAGTTACTTCCGAAGACTAAGTGCTCGACAAAAGTACTCAACCAAGTTATCCCCCCTGCACGCGCCTGTATCTTCTGCACGACGAGAGAACGCTAGATAAACCATCAAAAGATGCGCACAATGTATGTCAGTATAACCACAGCCATCCCTTAAGGGGGTGAGTACCCCCTTAAGGGATGGCTGTAATTATACTGACTGTATTGTGCACATCTTTGATGGTTTTTATCTAACGTTCTCTGGTCATGCGAAATACGGGCACGTGCAAAAGTGATAACTTGGCATTTTCTTCGTAGTCCCCAGTTGCCTGAAAATTCGCTAAACACACAATCAAACACCGCCGAAATAGCAACCGAAATATTATGCCAAAATAAAGAGTTTTCGCAAAGTTCTTGCATTTACAGTTTTGGTCACTCACCATGTTTCTCAAAAATTAAAGTCTCAATCGGCCACAAAGAAAAAGTTACGTCAGGGAACGGCAAGGGTTCATTCTTTGTACTGTAGACTTTGTTCCGAACTGATTACTGCAGTTTCATAGTGTCAAATGAATGCTATGGAAGCCGGCTCTAGAACCCGCTCAGCAGCGCTGCACCAAACAAATGATTGGCATAGTCCATTTATCGACTGCCCACTCGACCTGCAAGACTGCCTTCCCCTGACGTCGCGCCACTGAAAAGCGCGGGTAGATTTAAATTAAACATGTCGGATTAACCTGTGGCTGGGGTAGAGAAGAAACATCAAAATGTAGAAGGGACAGAAAATAGACAGGACGACGTCTCAAATTCGGCTGAGTTTGAGACGTCATCCTGTCTATTTGTAGTCTCTCTCTTCTACGTTTTGATGTTTCTTCTCTACCCCAGCCACAAGTTAATCCAACATAGTTAATATTCACCAGCTCGCCTGCACCTTACGATATTTTTTTAATATTTCAATGTTGGTTTCGGCATTAATTTCACTCATAGATTTCACAATAACTATACGAAATTTTTTTATACTAAATAGCATACCGGAAAGAGTAATTAGGCCGGTGATTCCGAAATTCTAGTCAGTTGAGGTATCTAAAAAAAATCGCCGGTGTACCCCTTTAATGAACGCTTTAGAAAACGAAGAATTATTTACGACGACAAATATCGGTGGCGGCAAATGTTTCATAAAATTTATACATCAGAGTAACGAGAAAATAACACATTACTTTCAATCCGGGCTAACGCGTTCCTTTTGAATCGCAGTATTGAATAACATAGTTACTTTTTAGAGTAACGAGTACCGTTATTTAGTTAATTTATTTCAGTAACGTGTACGTGTCTGAGGTACCAGAGATGCATTTACTTCTTCCTCGGCAAAAAGGAGGGGGGGGGGGGTTAGTTAAACGGTACGTGGAGCCACACAGGGAAGCACCTCCCCTAGTCTCCTTGTTAGTAAGGGTGTATAATATATTTTAATGTTTTCATTTGGCGTCTAGCGTAAAATCACCCCCCCCCCCTTTTCGTCTAGCGTAAAAATCATCCACTAATCACTCCAACCTGAGCTCTCGTCTCCTCCTTTCCTCAGTTTCCGCCCGCATAGTCACAGCTTGAGAAATGCAGGCGCGCGTATCTCGTTGTATGTTCAGCATCTTGGTCCGTAATTGGCTTCTTCGGCGTTTGTCTGGGTAAATGCCGCAATCTGATTGGCTGCGTGATGCTCGTATGCTCGGACACGTGATGGGCTCGGCTCGCCGATCACGCGATGCCGACACGCTCGCACTGCGTATACCTTCAACTGTCGGCGACTCTAACGAGCGAAAGTTTTATTTGGAACAGAACCCACCTAATGCCATCTGCTCCGAATGGTCTTTCTCGGGCCCAGTGCTTTGTACGGTGACATTAGGCGTTCTTTGCAGATAATACGCTGCGGATTCCGGTTTTTTGCTGGCACGCATTCATTCTGCGCTCAAAATGATGGCACGAGCTCCCGCTATAGTAAATCAGTTATTTTTTTTATTTTATGCAATGTACTTTGCTGCGCCTATGACGGCATTATAGCGAGGGGGGGGGGGGGAGGTGCGAGTACAGATGAGCAAAGGTACAAAAACAAAAGGCACATGACATGAAAACGCAAAACAAAATTCCAATAGTAATCACACGGTTCTTGAAGGGAGGCACGAGCAACAAGATGTCAAAAACAATCTGAAAGGTCACTATTTAATATTCTATTGAAGAACACGGATGTAGACGCTATGTTTATTGACTCTTCGGGTAGCGAGTTCCAGTCGCTTGTTGTGGAAGAAAAGAGAAGAGTTCCTTGGAACACTTCCGTTCTGCACTAATACTCCACTTTTTTATTTTTTTGTGGTTTTTCCTTTTGATGTACGCGCCCCAATTTTTGCTTTGCATCGCTTTATTTTTTTTTAGTTGCCTTAGACGACAGGCGAACAAGTTGTGCCCGTCTTCTAATGCTTGGGCCTTCCTCCTCTCGGCCAATGTACTTACCTGTTTTTGTGATGAGTCCATCCCCTGCCTGTTTCTTGCCGTATTTCGTGTCTATTACTTGAAGCGCGTCCGCCCGAAACGTCGTATATACCTCCTTGTCCGCGTATCTTTTCGAGAAGTACAACCTATTACTTGCGATTACGTGTTTTAGTTACGAAAGATGCTATGATAGAATTTCAATCGCATGGAACGCCTTCTTTGGGCTAATGGGATTAAATACAATTGTCTTTTTCAAATCGCTAGCACTTGATCTAAAATTGTAGTTGCCTGTTATAAACCTGGCTGCTCTGTTTTGAACTTTTTCTAGTTGATAAACAATATATGCCTGACTAGGGTCCCAGAAGACACTGGCGTACTCTAAGATAGTTCTAATGTATGTTAGGTATAACGACAATTTAGTGTTTCGTGAAAAACTGTTAAAATATCATTTTTGCAAAGTTAAGCGTGCAAGCTGATTTTGCAGTGACATAGTCTACGTGTTTCGTCCAGGTAGGGTATTCCGAAAGGTATACACCAAGGTATTTTACGTTTGGCACGGTTGCTAGAGAAGTTTCGCTGATGTTATATGTGAAGAAAACAGGCCTACGTTTACGCGTGAAACGCACATGATTACACTTTGCCGTGTTTAATTTCATGCCCCATGTAAAGCACCACGCAGAGATACGGGAGATATCATCTTGTAATGCACAATAATCTGCTATGTCAAGGACCTCGGAGTATACAACACAGCCATCTGCGTAAAGCCTTATTCTTGAATTCAATGAGTGAGTGATATCGTTAATAAAAATCAAAAACAAAAGTGGACCCAGCACAGACCCTTGTGGTACTCCCGAATGTAACCGCAATATCGCCCGACTGTTTGCCTTTGATTAAGATGGATTGCTTTCTCTTGTGCAAGTAATCGGTCAGCCACGCGAGAACGTTACTCGGTAAATTTGATGTAGAAAGTTTATGGATGATAACCGCATGAGATACTGTGTAAGATGTTTTTTTGTTTTTTTTTAAATCAAGGAACATGCAATCTACTTAAAGCTTATTATCAAATGAGTATGCCAGGTCATGATGAAGTTCAACCAGCTGTGTCTCGCATGAATAACCTTTCCTAAAGCCATGTTGCGTCGGAGTGAGATAGCTTTTTCTTGATAAGTGATCCAAGATATTGACTGTATACTATGTGTTCCATAAGTTTAGAGTAGGTACAGTGAAGAGAAATGGGTCTATAGTTTTGAATAACATTTTTTTTTCGGACCATCCTTGTGTATTGGTACGATACTTCTTTTTTTCACCACGAAGTCTTCCATTAGAGAGCGACTTTTTAAACAAGACTTCCAAATACGATTACATGATCCCGGAACATTTAGTGAGAATACGGTTGGGTATGCGATCGGGACCCCCTGCTTTCTCTGTTTTTAGTCCATTAATCATATTCAAGATTCCGTCACAAGAAATATCAATTTCGTCCGTACTTTCTAGGGACATATCAAGAGAAGGCGGGTATTCATTAGGAACTGCGGTCGAAAATACAGATTGGAAGTACCTATTAAAAGTGTCGCTTTTTCTTCCTCTTGTGCGACTAGTTGTCCGCAGTTAGCAATTGGGGAAATTCCCAGTGCTACTTTATTTTCTGACTTTACATATTTCCACAGCTACTTTTTGTTTCTTAGTTTATCATTTAAAGTTTCTTGAAATCTGAGTTTACATTCACCCGATTTATTTTTGAATTCTTTAGATAAGACCGTTAGTTGCAAAAGCGAAACAGCGTCATTAAAAAAAAGTGTTTTTTTTTTTGCCTGGAATTGACGCAAAGTTTCTTTTTATGATGTTCTAGTCTCCGACGCGAAGCGAGACAAACACTTTTAAGCGCGGACAAGGGAAATCCCAAATTTGAAAGTACCACCTCCACATCTATTCGCGAAATGTCATTTCCGAATGCAAACAACACTCTTCACTGTCCCAACGTAGTGCTGCAGCCGGTATGGGATTGTACCTTACTGGAGAGTTTTAGTATTGCGCATAGAAGCAAACGCAAGCGGTGTGCGTTTGCGTTAGAGTTGCAAGCCCCACGTTGTGCGTGCGCCTCATCGCCATGCGCCATCCAAGACCGCAATTTTGGGCTCCGCGCACGCGCAGTGTGGAACACGCAAAGCTAACGCAAACACACAGCACTTGCGTTCGCTCGTATACGCAATACTAAAACTCACTACTGTTTCACCGGCTTCCAACGCCAACGAAACGTGCTGCAGTGAGCAGACGTGCAAGCAAGTAGGCGTTCCTTCGAACTGGAAAGGCTGAGATTGGCAAAACGACGGAGCGTAAAAATGAAAGTAACTAAATGTTATAAAAAAATTAATAATTAAAAAAATATATTTTTTGGGGCATTTGGTTTGGAAGGATATTGGCGGCGACTTACGTTGTGCCGATTGTCAAAAGTCGCGACTTTGATAGAAAAATATACTTTAACCACAATTAATGTAATTTTACATGGATTTCTCACATTAGCTAAAATGTTTTCATTGACTTTGGACTATTTTTATTTTATTACTTGGTAATTAAAAATGCTGCAATTGGCACCAGTGATGATAATTAGCACACTTTTGGTTGTCATATTTGTTCGCGCGTTTGAAATTAGATCATAAGCAACGCTTGAAAAAATTACGTATTACAATATCTGAATTTTAATATTATTATTAATACCAATCGCGGCAATGTATGCCCCCAATTAACGCCAAGATCACGAAAATACGCCATTTAACCATAATAGTCTTTCCAGAAAGGTATAATTTTGTTTTCTTTTTAGCATATGAAAAACTCTGACATCGTTATCAAGATAGACAAACAGTCAAACACTGGATGTAATATAAAGTCCTATGCGTCACGCGTTGCTATAAAACACACACACACACACACACTTCAGCTGTCTGACTCGGATTCCGTCTTTGGGTTGTTGCAGTGAGAACAGCGTTTATTAATTTATACGGTTTGTGGACATATTGTAAAAATTGGAATTATTCTCTTATTCTTGTGCTGGGAATAATGTTAAACCAATTAATCATCTAAATACCCAAAAACTCATTAAAAGGCCCGCAGTTCATTATTTCCCATGGCAATTATCTGAGCAAGAAAAGGCAGCGAGAACGCACAAATATCAGCACTGATTTTTTCAACAACTACAAATATCAGCCTGGATTGAAACATGTATGTCACAAAATAAAGTTTCGGCGAACAACTTCTTTAACTAAATAATTACGATGTGAGACACATCTTGAGGTATGAAAGAATCCGAAATTAAAACCTATACCGAGAAATTAAATCCAAAATAGAGATTAGTTTCGGTTTCGCTCCAGAATTAAAACGCGCATCCTTGCGTAAATATTACGCTAAACACCGTTCTTGTTTTCAGGGTAAAGAGGTGACCTGCGCCCATAACACCCTAGCTTCCTCGTATTACCAGAAATAATTTGTGTCGCTCAGTAAAGCCAGCACACTAGACAGGCTCAACAGCGGCACGCATCTCCGACCCTCACTATAACCGCCATTTTGGAAAATGAGTGGCGCCACCTATAGTTAGTTGGAGTCGCGAATAGGCCTTTCCATATCAGCAGTTGCCTGCCCGGCAGATAGAGGGCGCTGACCCATTCGCCGCCATTAGCTAGGTTGCTTCAGTTTGATTGGTTTCTGTTTCAACGTGCACGCGGCTGTGTTGCTGTTTTATATAGTGTTTGCTTAATTTTGTTACACAAATGTTTGCTTCGAAGCACCCAACCAACAAAACAGTGGTACTGAGCCACTCTGAAGACTACGAAGCGGCTTCAAGCCTAAATTCTTGTTTTTTTTAGGCACACCTTTGACACATCTGATTATGATCGGCAGCGTAGCGACTGAACTGATATAGTGGCGGAAAGAGCCATTGAATCCACAGGAGCGTGCTGACTCGAGCTACCCGCTGTTGGGGTAAAGGGGTTTGGTGTCCCCCATCGCTGAGGTCTCGTTGCCCGAAGTGAAGGCGAGAGACGAAGTAACAGGACGGAAAACTAGTTTATAAACATGGGTATAAGTAGTAGCGTAATGGGAAATGAAGCACACAGAATGGGCAGCGGACAGTTCCTTAAATAATACAAGTCAGGATTCTGGAGCTGCCGTGCGATCGGTCGGTTAGTGCCGCATTCCAAAGCTGGCCTTGACGTCAGCGACCTCCTTTCGGTCATGGTATTCGGTCGTTGTTCTACTCCGAAATGAAGGCGTCTAGCAGGGGTTGCCTTACATGCGAGAGACGCAGACGCAACAGACTGCCCATCCGTTCAGGATCGGATTCTGCCTGGCGTTCCCGTGAAATGCACACGCTTCCGTGGAAGGCAGACACCGTAGACGCCGTAGACAAAACACACCGACGGCAACGCCTGTTCCCTTGCACTTGAACCGAGGACTGAGAGAAAAGCTTCTTCGGTTTCAGGTCAAACAGGTCAAACGTGCAAAAAGGGTTCGGATCGCACGCCGACCGTCTCGACGTTCACTTTGTCGTCGTCCGCACAGGTATGCAAGGTCGATCTCAGCAACGCGCGCGTCATGCTGGCGGCAAGACGAACCACGCGGGCCGGTGCCAGCCGGTTGTGAGATTAGCGTCTATATCCAGCCGGCAACAGCCAGGCGGCGCCAGCAGACTGAGAGCCCACGATTATACCCTGTCTCGTCATACCTTGGCAACGGGTGAACGATAAGACCCCCATTGCGTGCCGACGGCTTCGATATGCGCTACGTACGAGCGCAACGCACACATGTTGTAGCATGACGCAGCGAAAAGCCTGATAGTTCTTCGCAGTAAAAGAGCACTCCGGTGATGCGTAGTCACGTTCCGATTGGCCCGCCAGGGCCGTAGCTTCCACCGTACTGGCATGTTATGCGATCACGGCTTCGTAGTCTACCCAGTATTTATTGCTTCAGGCACTAGGCTAAGCGGCGACACTAGAGTGATACCTCATGTTTGAACTATGTAGCCGCCACTCCCAGGCATACCTAATGTTTCTTGCCAGTCGTTAGATAGCACCAAACCAAACAGCATTACAGGTTGCCTATCAACGTCGGACTATCCGGCCTTGCTATGTTTCCCAGCGCTGACCTATGGCGAATGATTTAAAATAGGTCAGCGCTATCAAACAAAGCTATACTTTGTCTCAACCTACGATGGACTAAAGGCCAAAGCCACGGGCCGCCAGGTCCAATCACGTTCCACGCTATACTATGACACGCTTAACATTGATTAGGGGTGGACGAATAATGCTCGAATCCGAAAGCGCCGCATCATTTCTATAACTTCGACACTGCAAAACGCCTATATGTCGTGGCTTTCTTTCGGATGTAAACTTGTTGAGTCACTCAGTGCTCCTCGATTCGAACCACTGTCCACTCGTCTCCTTATCAGTGATCCGAGACGCGTGCACTGATACGGGCATCGAAGCGAAATACCGCACAATTTCTAAGTTGCTCGTGATTGGATCTGGCGGTCCGTAGCTTTTGCCTTTAGTCCATCGTAGGGTGAGACGAAGTATAGGCCGGACAGCGTGATGATGATAGCCGCTAATCTCGCAACCCAACGATGCCCGGCTCGCGTGATTCCTCTCCCCGCCAGCATGACGCGCACTTGTAGCTCGAGACCGCACGCTCATGGTTCTTTGTTGGCTCTTTCCACGACTGTACAAGGAGGATTACCATCGTCTAGGGCCGTACCCGATGCACTAGTTTACAGGAAAGTAAACCAATGACAGCTCGATTAGCAATATGCTGAATCGGCCACAACAGATGAACTCACGAGCTTACCTCTGAATGTTCTGTTTTCGTGAACACCCAACTTTTAGTGAATTTCGCGGACTAAAGGGTCTCGTACAATGGCCCCAAAAAATTATCAAAATAAATGATATTGTCTCGGTCTCTTTTATTTAAAAAGAAAAAAATGAAGTACACGATAAACATTTTGATAGTGAGACCTAGGCCCTAGGAAATGCACTATTTTTATGGGGGCATTGGCTTACGGCACACATGATAGATATTATATAAGCGACAGGCCCGTCAAATTAAATCTGACATTTGCATTCCGTAAAATTGCCCAAATAAAATCAAATGGTTCAGGAGAAGTACATCGGAAAGTTTGTCTGCAGTCTAACGCTACGCACCACTTCATTGACCCGTGTAAACATATATTTATTTGCTTTGAACAGATGCCCTTTGTAAACTTCAGTCGATCGCCAGCCACTAAAAGCGAACCTTGGTTCGCCATCAGCAACGATGGACTCGGGCGATTGTTTTGCAGACGGCTTTTTTCGTCATCCCATATTGCGAATTCAAGACACTGGCGAAAGGTAGAACAGCGTACGCAATAAAATAAAAAAGCGTTGTCATTACTGCGCATACACCGAGCCCAAACCGTGTTTTTGATTAGCACGTAGAGGCGACGCTGTTTCATTGCGTATTCGAAGAATTGGCGTACACAATTCTAAAACTCCGTACTCTTAAGCTTGATAATGTGGATGCTTGGGCTAGTTGTGCTGCGAAACGGCGCAACGAAACAGCGCTGCGAGTTTGTTTCCTTCTTTTGTGCCTGTGAGCAGGGGCGGATTTAAAGGGGGGTCCGGATGTCCTGACCCCCCTCTTGATTTCTGGATGTGTTAAATTTAGGGCGTGAAACGAGGGAGAGGGGAGGGGGTTACTAAACAAATGGTACGCTGACCAACACCTGACCCCCTCCTCAGGAAATTCCTGCATCTGCCCCTGCCTGTGAGTGTGACTGTACATCCGCGCTGTTCCATCCAAGTACTCTTAAGCTGTCTGTGACAGTTTTCTACGCAGGAAGTCCCAACGTCTCTGTCATAATAAATGAAGTGAATTGAAATGACTATCTAAAGATCACCAATAAATCAAGTGGAAGAGTGCTTAAATGGGACCGAGCACGGTATATAGTTTCTTAAAAGGCATAAGTAACCCGACCAACCCAATGTTTATATCTCAAAAAACGATTGAGAATGTCAAGCACATGTAGGTGTGACATTATGAACAAACAAATCGCCTGATGTTGACGCACCAGTAATCCTAGCAACAGATAAAATGCAAGTTAAACGTTCATGGTCTATCCACTCCCCGAGTTATCCACATAATTAACAAAAACGTTTTTTACTATCTAATATTCGTACAAAGGACTATGCTTTCAGAAAACACAGATAGAACCTCACCAAGGCCAAGTGGAAGCAAATATAAAGACTGAACAACCGAACCATGAGAGTGATAACAGGACTAGGGAGATACACACCCCTCAACGAACTAAGGAAATGCGCGGGAATGATCAAGATAGAGAAAAAAGCAGAGTCACAGCAAATCGCACACTTCGAAAGATCCAAATACGGCCGAAAAGTGATGGAAATCCTAGGCTACGTCACGGAAGGAATGCCCCCGATAGAGGAGGCTTCTCCACCACTGATGACAAGCCAATATTCAAAGGACACGGAACCAAACAGAGAAACTTCTTGGCCAAGAAACAGCTCCAGTCGCTGGCAGAGAACACCCAATGCAAGGAAATAAGCTACACGGATGCCGCGAAGGACGACGGGGCTGCCGGAACAGCCTTTGTTGACCTTGCGAGGGACAGGACGTCCTGGTCAGAGAAGCTCTCAACGCAGACCTCGGTTAAAGAGGCTGAACTGCGAGCAAGTTTAGCCGCAGCCAAAGAAGAAAGAATCGACCAAAGTAACAGAGCCGTGATTTTCACAGACTCTCAGACGGCACTAAAAGCTTGTCCGAGCTGCAGAACGAGAAGCAGAACGGTCAAGACGATCAAGAATATAGCGGAGGAGCTCAGGAAGCTGGATTTCAACATAACGATCGAGTGACCATCTGGAAACAACGATATCCATGGGAACGAGAGGGCTCATCAGGCCGCAGCGGAGGAAGCTAGCAGCACCAGCTCTGCGCCAGGCTTTACCTCTCGAGCAGAAACAACAAACCAAATGCCAATAGACCCAGTAGAAATGGCCCAGCAAGCCAAGGAAGGGAGGAAACTGTACCTGAATGGTCTCTTACTAACAGAAGAAGGCCCGGTATCACCAGGGTACACGAGATGGGGGACGGTTTGGTTACGACGAGTCAGGACTGGGACGGCACTAACTCCGGCGAAAAAAGCATCTTTCGAATTATAGGACCACGATGACCCAACGTGCAAGACATGCACAGAGGGAACCGTGGAAACGACCAAACACGTGATCTGGGACTGCAAGGGCCTGGGCAGCTTTAGAGCAGAGGCATAAACCCCCTCCCCACCGAGAAAAGGCCCACGAAGCTTGAAGACTTGGCTCACCCCAAGGGACAGCCGCAGCACAGAAAAGAAATCCTGGCCTTTCTGATCCGCCACATCAGGGACTCTGGGGTCCATCACTTCATGTACGCATAGTCACTTACCCTTCCCCATCTATCACCACAATCCTTTCCCTCTCGCCTTGGTGACACCAACCCGTTGACGAAGAAACCGTTCATTAAATAAATACATGTTTTCTCTCTCTCCCTCTCTCTCCTTACGTTGACTATTCTTGACGCCTTCCGATCCCAAATGCGCGATTATAAATATACGCACTTCTAATTGTGAATGTTCCGTCACTATTAGCAAAAAGCGAAAGTTGTCAGAAGTAACTCATTTGTGAACCCTCATGCTGTCGTTGCTGATCTGCCTAATCAATGTGGTTCAGTGCTAACGCTGATTCCTGTGCCTCATCATCACGCACATTCGGTACGCCGACGGTAAAAAATAGTCAAATCGTGCTACAAAATTAACTCCTGACGTTGAGCACATTATAATGTAATGCAATTGTGTAGTAGATAGAAGTATCAGACTAGGCTTTACAGAGTAAGGCAAGAAAGCGCGGTGAAACGCGACAAAAAACACAAATCCAAAGCACCCGCCAAGGCGCGGATGGGAAAGCGGAGAGACGAGTTAAAGCATCCTAATGGCGGCCGCGTCACCTGATTCTAAGATCGCAGCGCCCATGCGACGGAGGATGAAAAGGTCTATAGGTTTGGGACAGCCATTGCATTCGCGTTCAGAAGTGTATTTAACGAGGGAGGTTAAGATGTCAGTGTCTCCATACAGAGTATTGGGCCTGCAAAAAAACACCCCAGTAGAAATAGGTAGAGCTAAAATGGACTAGTGGCGTAATCAAGAATTGCTCCTTTATTCTTTCTCTTCTTGTGAAGGGGGAGGGGGGTAAGTGGAAACAATTATATGAATATGCCCCATAAACCTACGGGAACGCATAAGGTCAACTAAGAATTTACGCTAATCTTATATCAAGTATAAGCTATGATATATTTAGTGCAGAAATCCTCCATAAAGAATTTGTTTTCTTTCGATTTCGGGGGTTGGGGGGGGGGGGGTTATTGGTAAGGATGATAGGGCTGGGAGCTTGGCTTCCATAAATGTGGGAGAGTAGGGCTGACGGGAGGTGAAGCTTCAGTAGCATCACCCCACCCCACGCCCACCCACTGTGCCAATTCAGCATGCCTTCTTTCCGCACAATCGCTCCTAGCCCAAATAATGGCAGCAGTCAGCAGAGAGCCATTCGTGGCGTTATATTTGTCTGCATATCTTGAAAACTTTGCCCTCTCCTGACATGCAGAGGAAGCCACTAGCTTATCATCACACGGTGCATACTTAAGAACAGCATAAAGTTAGCTAGGGAAGGCCGCGTCTAGAGTCTGGAGTACGTTGCAAGCACGCACGTGCACGTTGTGTTGGGGCAGAATGGTCGCATTTCTAGCATGAAGCAACATGAGTTTTATTTCTTCAATTTGTGCTGCACCTCTTTTTTATGTAAAAAAAGACGGGCGGATAATATTTTTTGAGACAATATGAGACGGAATTGTTTAATAAATTAACAACTCTTAAACCGGGAAAAATCACTCCACATAAATTGTGTGCGTCTCCTAGCGGACGTATCAGTAAGCTTGTTACCACATCTATTAAATAACATAACTGGCTGCATCCAATCGATGTGCGTGCACAAGTTTGATTGCCAATATACCTGAGTAGAAAATACTTCTTTCTCACCTTCTTTATGTAGTAACCGGGATCAGCAGTGAGAACAATTGGCTGTGTCAAATACGAGTTCTTCAGGTGGTACGAATCGGGCAAATATTCTCTTTTGTACACATGCAGGCCCTTGATGTTTGCAATCGTTAGATCGTTGTACACCTGCAACCATTCGAATAGGATAGCACGAAAAGGCAATTTAAATTCCGCCACAAAGACTTGCCACAGTTCGCAAGATTTGTCAGAAAGAAGACAAATTTGTTAAATAAACACGTAGTTGGCTATTATCGTCATCTTTTGACGGTTTTTTTTTTGTTCTGTAAGACTAGTAAGTATGACACCGAAAAGTTTAGAACTATATCATTTCATCACGTCAAGATATTATTTGTAGAGTCACATAATCCCTTTGCATATACACGTATAGCAATAACTATCAGCTTCAAAGACTAACCGACTAATGAGCCCATGCACATATAATAATAAATATCAGCTTTGGATAATGAACATCATTAACAGCATGTTGGTCCTGAGTGTTTCGGCATTAAGGCTGAACTCCACGGAGCGAAAAAAGCGACTAATTTCGTCCCGGGGCTGGAAATTGTGTTGTACGTTTCTTTCGACAGCGAAAAGATAGTCAACTCTAACGACCGTCTGGCGCACCTATTGTAGATTAGAAATGAACCCAATGCGGTACCACTGCTGGCCTAGGGTCTTTAAGGCACATCACGCAATAGTGACTACACGACTGCATGCCAGAACAATCCGCAATCGGATCGGAACTCCCCCTCCCCGGGTGGTCGCTGTAGGCGTGACGACAGGACAGTGACTGCAGTGTCGCACGCAAACTCAACGTGCAGCTGGCCGAAGTTAGTCGGTGGTTCTCCTCAATTATCCCTAATAGATCGAGGATCGGGAGTCCGTCGATGGCACCTCCGGCGGTCATAGCTCGACACCAGGCAATACTCGCAAGTCTATAGGAGAAGCACACAAAAGTAGGAATATTGAAGCTTGTACGCGGTGCTCGAAGGCGAGTGTTTTATGATGTTCTGCGATCATTATATCGGGTGTTTTGAGATCGAATCGATATTTGTCGAGCGTCCAAACTCAGATTTAAAAAAAAATCAAAGTTTCCGGAGGAGTACTTGCGACTGAGCAGGCGTCGCTTGCTTCAGTTGCTAAATAAATGGCACGTTCAACAAATTACCGATACGCTCCAAGTTTTAGTTCGTCACAGAAGACCTCACTGCAGTTCAAAGAAAAAGCTTGTACCAGAAGTACTCTGTACAAGCGTTTGAAACGATTCAAATGTCACAAGTAAAATCCTTCATAATTTATCGTCTGCTTAGCTCTGATGTTAAATAAACCTGAGACGGGCAGAAATGAACATATAAGTCGAAGGAACAGAAAAGGACCGGACGACGTCTGTCCTGTCCTTTTCTGTTCCTTCGACTTATATGTTCATTTCTGCCCCAGTCTCAGGTTTATTCAACATGGTTAACATTCACCAGCTCGCCTGCACCCTTACTATATAAGCTCTGATGACCTCGAGATCACAAAAGACTCCACATCGACTCTCGGCAACACTTGTCTCACTGACCCGCATCATAATTGACACCCAAAAAAGTCGCAACCCTCGACACTCAACCACAAATCATTAATTGAATAAAACAAATTGGCATTCTAGTGCTTTTTATATTCATGCACAGAATATTAACCATAATTCCAGGAAAACACGATAAACTTTCATCGTCCAGAACCAGCCCATTATAGGTATGAAATAGTTAAATTGCAGTTTTTCCTGTTTCTTCCATAGATTAGCATGCATTAGCAGCTGGTGTCAAGCGATGGCTGCCGGTTGTGCCTCTTGACCCCAGAAATACAAGCCCCAATATGCGATCCAGCGTATCTAGGACAATAGAGATATGTGGTTCTCTCCGTATTCGCTCCGTGAATTCCAGCCTCTAAGCGGACCCAAAGTCTGTGATCGCACGAACCTTCTCAATCTTGTCAGGGTACGGTCTCAGCATGCTAAATGAACCTCCATCCAGCATGACTTGAATGTCGTCGTAGTCTAGCAAATGTTCAATATCAATCACAGTCACCTTCTCTTCGGCCGTGTCGGTCATGCCATGGTCGGAGACAACCACAACGTTCACCTGCGGAAGAATGGTAGCCCAAGAGCTTAGAGATGAAACATGCCGATATCTAAACAAGACTGAATTAAGGTACTCTGGCTACAAAGCTCGATCTATGAAATTATGCTTATTCAAAGACGTTGAGCGTACGTCTAACCGGGGCCGAGATTAAAATAAACGGGCCCTTGTTTGGCAGAACTGACACTTCGAAGCATAAAGAAACACTTCACAAATTTTAAGCATCGATAATTACCTATGTGGAGAGCAAGTCGTCTGCTTCTTTTGCAGGGGTTGCGGTGACGTCAGAACGGTGTCGAGCTCTGACTGGCCTTGATTGAAAGGATAGTGGGTACAGCTCAATGCTAGACGCCGTAAGGTCTGCCTACTCTTTTTTTTTTTTTCAATGAACCAATAATAGATTTGCGTTCTGAGCATCGTCGCACACCCCGTACCAGAAGCAGACGTAACTTGCGCTCCGCATAGTCAGATACAACAGAAGAAATAAGACATCGCGAGGGGGAAAAGGGCGGGAACTAGGTGAGCTGAAATGGAGAGGAGCTACCTCCTTTCCACAACGGCTTTTTTAAGTGCGCACCCTTTTCCCCCTCGCACTGTCTATCTTATGTTGTATCCTGCCTTAGTAGTTATACTCCGTTTTACTTTAATTCCGAACATAGCCGAAGCTACAATTCTATGCTGCCGATCTCGTTGAGCCAGAAGTGTATCGTCGCAGCACTCATCGTCTTGTATACGTTTGCCATCACTGACTAAATAATAATAATATTAATAATAATAATAATTCCTGATTTGTACTCAGTGGGGATTACCTATGTGCAAAGGGTCACAAGAGGCAATGCTGGCCATACCGGAATGGCTTGTGTACCCAACCTTGGGACCCGTAAGTGCATACATATGCATCAACGAAAGGAAGAGGATGAAGAGAAAGGAACAAAACGTTGGAGGGATGTTGGGTGGGGGAGGTCCGGCTATACATCGTTACTCCCCGTGACGGGAGGCGACCAAGTGCTCCCGGGCGCCCCGGTCTAGTTATGAGCCCGCCAGAGACAGTGCTGCGTCTGGCTCCAACGTGTTTACCGTCAAGGTAGCCCAGCACACTGTCCCCAGCCGGTCCACCCCCGAACACAACTTCTGCTAGCTCTAAAGTCACTTGATCCTGGGAAAGTAGCGCCAAGCTCCACGTATGGTCGCCATTTTGGTCCGTGAAATGAGGAATTTTTCTTTGACCCCTCCGTTCTTGGTGAGCCCATCTAAATTCGCTGGTGGCGGGTAGCTTCATGGAGACGTTTCTTGTATACCGAGATTTTGCTATCCACACACCGGCGAAACAAGCCTACATCTTCGTACCACCTGCTGTGTCGGTGCTTCGAGGCACTGAAAAATAAGTTTACTGTTTTAAAATATGCCAGAAGGACAATATAATTGTAAGAGATCCGTGGATATGGGCATGATTGATAAGTCGATTGCATACACAGTGCCAAAGACGCTTATACTGGCGAGGAACGCTTCCAGTACGATGATGCTCCATGGTGATCTTGGCGCGACTGGTTTAGAACGACCCTCTGGAAGCATCGAAGATTTGAATGGACCGAGATGGCGATTTCCATGGCAACGTATACACCTTGCGAAATTTTGGTCGTCTGTATGTTAGAACCTGTTAGTGTCCGGCTAGCAGGTAGGGAAGGGAATGGCGCTACTTTCCCAGGATCCAGTGACTTTGGCTAGCTCCAGCCGTAGTCCTTCAGGGGCGACGTGGGGCATATGTAAAGCGCGAAACACATGCGCGTCAAAACTGTCCGGTCCGGCGTGCGAACTGTCGGGAAGATGGCTGCTCCAAATCGCCGCACAGGACGGTTCGCGACACAGTTTATCATACACAGTTTGCCCACTGTAGAATAAGCCTTTGGTAATCGCAAACCACGTGATCGAGGGCCTTGTGGTAATAAAAGGACAATGTAGAACTAAACTCATCATATATTATTAACACAATATAAATTATATTGATAACCAAATAAATCAAAAAAAGCGAAAGTTCCTCAAACAAATATTTAAACTCGTAAAAGCGCCCTCTCACCACGGATGGGGTAACTAACCACTTTTTATGTTTCGTTTTTATTGTTTTGCTTTTCAAAATGGCGGCCCCCATGGCATTTTGTTTACCCGCGTCTCGCGTCCGCTTGCGTTGCGTTTTCGCTTTATTGTGACGTGCACACCACTGGTCGACAATCACAGGTAATTTATTCACACAAGAGTTATTTCAAGCAGGCAACTGTTTATTTTCGCTCTACATAGTACAATTGATACGAAAACGTTACAAACAGCATGCAATGATGCGGTTGCTGACGGGTATTAGCGAACAGACACGGTGGTACAAACAGTTTGAATGTGAGCCTTCAAGCTAGGTGCATAAAAAATGATGAACCGAAGATCAATAAACATAGTCTGAACAGGTATACTGCGTCTCACCTTAGCATGGACTAACCGCGAATGCTGTGCTAGCGCGAGCGTTCGTTCAGCCGCCGAGGCTTCATTCGAAGCAACTAGCTCGCGCTTTTAGCACGCGCGGCTAACAATAGTCCATACTGAGGTGAGACGAAGTATAGAGGTAAAGTCGCGGTAAAGGCATTTCAAAACTGCTATTCATAAACCATGAAAAAAAAGAAAAACTGCACAGACGCGCATTGTTTTACATAACGAGTGCGATTACAAACCAGTTGCTTTAACAGTAACTACAGGCTAATGTGGTTAAGAATAAAGCTGTTTGGAGGTGCAATAAAGCTGTGTTTGGAGGTGCATTTAACCTGCCCGTCCTTTTCCCCCCAAGATGAATGTTCAACACACCTGGGGGGCTATGTTCAACAAATGTTTCGTTTCTCCTAAAAAGAAACGGAAGTGAGGGAAGTGACAATATTGCGTCCGATTGGTTAGAGGCTCAAATGACGAAAGTTCCCTCTTTCGTCATTTGAGCCTCTAACCAGACGCGATATCGTCACTTCCATTACTTCTTAGGAGAAACAAAACATTTGTCGAACATAGCCCCCAGGTCAGTTTTCTACGAGGTATGTTGGATCTATAGCCAATCAATTTCTTCAGCACAATGTTTAGATGTTAGGTTCGATGACAGCGCGCCTTTACAACTCTCCGTCTCCTGATCTGCCTAACGGGGCTGCTGGCCCTTCGATAGAAATATCACCTATCATCGACAAACCGTAAGCACCTAGAATGCCACTTTCTGACTTCAGCATCACCATCGAACATTGTCGTCCATGGAAACAACCTCCTGGCTGAGCATTCTTCACTCATCACCCTCGCCAACAACCTAACCTAATCCCGTTATTGCTGATCACTGGTGATGTACCTTCAAACTCCGGCTCACGTCCCACCTGCCCCTGCTGTTCCCGGTCTGTGTTCGACAATGTTGCCACTCTCCAATGCGACGTTTGTGATTTGTGGTTCCACCAGAAATGCGAAGATGTATCGCTCGCTTTGTATAGACGCCTCTCCTCATTGTCAACCGAGTGGCTCTGTGCGGCGTGCCAGCTCCCACCCCTCGCCGATGACCTCTTTCCATCCCCTAAGGAGCACGGAGCCCCTGCGTACCCGACCATCATCCCCAGCTCTACCAAGTACTTCTCCGATCCCCCTCCGGCGAGCGACGACATCGGCAGCAATCACCGTTCGCACGACAACTCTGCGCTTGGCATAGTTGTTGTGCGAAAAGTGCGCGATTGGAATCTACAGACTCCAATCACGTTTGGTTTTCCAACGTTTGCTTCCTAAAGAACAACCTTCCTGACTTTAAAGCACTGAAGTAATCTTTCCCGAATACAATATTAGCTGCGTGCGAGACATGGCTGGACGCCTGTCTTCGGTGGGAAACTAATGGGCAATAATCAATCTCGCACAATTCTCTTTATTCCAGCAAGACTGTCCCTCCTTGGGGCGAAGGCGTCCGTCCTCGCCATGCCAAAACACCTGCCCTGCCAACGTCTCGACCACCTCACCCCTCCGGGTCTAGAAGCCATCTTTGTCGAGGTATTTTGCAAACATGGACAGCTTCTTCTGGTGTCTACCTACTGCTCACCCTCCCTCCGTGAACAATCGTACGCCCTCCTCCAAGAGAGCCTACAGCGCGTCGACCCCAGCAGGTACTCTGCACCGTTCATCTGATCCACTCGATGACATGCTGTTAGACGTACTGGAAACTGCTGGCCTCACCCAACTTCATGACGCCCCATTCTACATTTCTGAAAACAGCAACGCCACATTCCTCGACCTCGTCTGCACCAATAATCCCACCTTGATCCTACTGCTGCACATTGAAATCCAGCCTACCAGGCAGTGATCGCAGTGCTCGCCTCACCAATATCCATTGCTCAGCCCCTAGGCGAAGTCATCAAGCCAAGAAGTTCCAGCAGTTCTCAAAAACCGATTCCCCTCATCTCAATCATCTCATCGACCTCGCTTCCTGGTCAATCGTGTTTGATCACCCATCGGCTGACGAGGCCGACGACCTCTCGCTCAACATATCAGCAATTCAGGAGGCACGGCAGCCTTCCATGGATGACAAAGGAGATTGCAGTCTTAATCAGACGTAAACACTTGCTATTCAGAAAAGCGCCTCTAAATCCCACTCATCTTAACCAAGCCCACCAAGCACGTACCGAAGTCAAGCATCTCATCCATATTACCCATAACGATTACCTACAGCAACTAGGAGCAAAATCAACCTGCCAGCCCAAACTCTTGGGCATGTTTTCACTATAAAAAAGAAACGTTCCATGCGCCGGTCTTCACACATCACGGCAGGCCCTAATCCAATCTTGACGACATAGCAGAGCTCTTCTTTTACCACTTTTCTCAGGCTGCAGCATTACTCGACCCTACCGCACCTAACCTTTGTCCCACCCAACCCACAACTCTGCCAGTCGAGGCCACACCAGCAACCACACTCTCTTCCATAGTCATTCTTCAAAGTGAAACGTACAAAGCCCTTGCCTGCATCAACTCCTCTCAACGCCCTGCACCAGACAGCCTCCACCCCGCATTGCTTAAATCCTGTGCTGGCCGTATCTCCCCCGTCCTCACTCGCCTCCTCAACGATTTTCTCTCCCACAGCTCTGTTCCTAAATCCTGGAAAGTTGCGTCAGTAACGCCTCTCAAAAAGGGACACGGTGCCCCCTCAAATCTGACATCCACTCATACCGACCAATCTCCATAACGTCCATCGTTTGCCAAACAATGGAGAGGGTCATTAACAAGCGACTCTTAGCCCACCTTGAGCTATCGAACTTCCCTAGCCCCCACCAATACGGTTTCCGCCCCGGCAGGAGCTGCGAATTGGCCCTTGCAGCTTTCACCCATGCACTCAGCACTAGCCTCGACAACCAAACTCCGTGCGAGATTGTCCAGTTAGACTTCATAAAGGCTTTTAACAGCGCAGACCACAGCTTGCTCCTATCCGAACTCCAACAGATGGGAATCTCCGGTATGAGGAATTAAAAATTTACTTCTTCACAGCACTACCTTATTCTTCAAGGGCTCTTTTCATGATTTAGCACAAACTGGAAACACTACTAACGGGTAGGGTGTTCACTGAGCTAGGTTATGTGTGCCATTGCGTGCCAAAGGGGCTTTGAGAAAACTAATTAAAGAACACTTTGTTCAAGCTCAAGAGAGAAAAGGTCTTGTTCTTGACCACTGGCTAACACAACATGATGGCAGCAACTGGTTATTGTTGTTTTCTTTTGATGACTTCAGAACGAGGTCTACTGGCACGACAATCAGCTGTGGTTGTCGTGCTGATGGGAACAGTTCTAGTATTCAGGGGCTTGAAGTTCCAATTGCCAGAACTACTCCACAGCTTGCATGCCCAATGCTGAGACCACTCGTACAAAGCAGCACTTGATCTAAGACGTCCTCACAGTTTGCAACCTGGTTCGCAGGTTGCAACTGCATAAAGTTTTCCTTCTCAAGTGTCTCATAGATGCCGGAAATTACTATGTGTCAGCGGTATTCCAGAAACTCCCTTTCAGACTAATGACTTGAAAGGGGTTTTCAAGACAGCCCTCCCAGAGACAGATGATGATGAAGAAGAGAGCCCTCCCAGCCACTGTTTTTTCCCAGATAGGCAGAACTGCCGCTACCCAACCATTTACGCAGTTTGTCTTATGACAAGTTGCAGATTATTGTCAAGTGGGCACTTGTGGCTGCGACATTCATAATTGCATAAGAGATCATAGGATAGATGCCAGAACCCTCATGAGGAATGTTATGCCGCAATGTCAATTTCGGTGGCCACATTACAGCTATAATCTGTTTCAGCCTAATTTTACAAAGACAAAAACGCTGCCGCCCTGTGGAGTTAATCAGAGCAACGAAGCAAGTTTTGCGAGAGCTCTCCGTAGGAGGAGTATACTCCCACAATATGTTGTCCCGTCCCTCAGCCAAATGTTCCGGTTATCTCGCTGGTGCCGTAGTTTTTGCAACGCCCTGTAAGCTGCAGAAGGATGAGTCGACCTAGTTCCAGTAACAGTTCACCTCACGTACGAATATGACCAGAAAATGCTCATGCCACCCAAGGATGAGGGTCGACAAATTTCCCAGCATACGGTCTCCGATTTTCTTCTTGTGGCCCAGATGATGAGGTGCCTCTTGAGTTTTCTCACTTTATCCCCCTGATTACTGATGGTCCTTGTCTCTGGTGTCCGGCCCTTGCAGCTTGCCTCCACACGTCTGTCGCCCTCGTGGTATTCTCTTTAATTCTCCGAGGAACCATCATACTGCAACAAGAGAGTAACAGCATACAGTGAATGGACGAAGTGAGGCACACCTTATACACCAACTCATGTTCACAAACAAACCGGAGCGCCTGGAGCGCCCCTAGCGGACGCCTCCGGCGCCGCGCATGCGCGATGGGGGTGTGGGCAAGAAGCTCGCCGTCGCCCATAAACACACCATTGAAATGCGATGTTGTCGGCGTCAGTGTGAGTCCCCCTGCCCTTTTTCGCGTTCCAATTGTTCGTTCTACGTCTTCCTGGCGATGTCTGACTATCTTGAGCGGCGTCAGCGAAATTACCGAGGCTCGTTACACCGCAAAACTTTGCGTGAATGATGTGACATGTGGTGATTCATTCCGCGTGGACGCCGCAGAATGTACGCTAAAGCCTGATTCGCATGATGAGATTTCGCTCGGAATTTTCAGTCGCGACGCCGCTCAGGCTGCAAAAGCGTGCACCGTAGCCGAGATGGTCGACGTCGATACTGAAAATCGCAAGCAGAATCGGACCAACTGAATTAGGCATAACAAGTCGGTGATGGTCACTGGTAACAATGATCAACATCTCCCTGTATCTACTGTTTACATCGAGCCTGCTTACCAACCTTCAAATTTAAGTCTTTTGAGGCCTGCACTTACTTCTTATCACGAGTACCGGGCCAACATTTGGTCTACAGACCGGCGTCGTCTAAGAGAGCAGACGACAAGCAGAAACGTTTGAAAGAGCAGACGACAGTTCAAACAATAAGGCGGCCGTTTGAACTTGAAGACGCACTGAACGTAGTCCGCAGGTGGTCCGCACAACTTGACGGTTTTCTGGCGTTCATGTTGGAACAAAACAAATAAATCTGATGACCACAAGTATCCGTGAATTCAACCCAAAGTGCTTCCCACCCAAGCAATCGTTGTCCGAAGGCGTCTGCTTTTCCCTTTTCACGGCACATATCCAGATTCTTGGACGAACCGAGCACGTGAAAACTGACCTTCAAACCTTTCTTGACACTTTTGGTACAACCCGAGTCGCGGCGTTTTGACGAGAAGGCAGGTTTTTGTCGTGTTCCTTTCAAAACAACGCAGGAATACACGTCTGGCATGGGGACTTCTGCCCACAGCCCCAGATCGGAAGTGCGACCGACGCGCCACCACCGCGCCGTGATGTCACAGAGATGAGTTTGTGTATACTTCTAAATTAGAAGTACTGTGGGTCTTACTGCATGACATGCCAAGTGGAGATAAAGTATGTCTGGAGCTTGATGGAGGGGGGTCTCGACGCATGCTGAACGACAGGTGCCAGATGTTGCCATACCCACAGGGTATCCTGAGGAGAGACAGAAGACAGGTGTGAGTCCAGGAAACTGGCATGTTTGAGCAACGCTTTTTTTAGAGGTGCCTTCCCGTTAATTCCTTTCGAGGTACATCCATCTGACTAGTCAATTCAGAATTATGTTCAATGTACCCAGTCAACTTGCTTAGCCTGTTGGCAAATATATAACTGGTAAATTCACTTTTTATAATGTTGCGGTTTTTTTCTTATATGCTATACTATGATGCCGACTTCTCTTTTATGGTTTTACAGATTACCAAATCCCAGGTTCGGTCCTGATTCGCGTCATTTGCCACGATATTTATATTTTTTCCAGTAAAGTGGTGTGAAAGCTTGAATACGTGGAGGTTGCGAAATCATGCGTGAACAAGCAATCCATTACGTTCGACCGTTTTACAAGTCACGTCCGACGTGCCTAAGAAATTAACCGAGTCACATACACTGCGTTGGAGAAAAGACGATCGTGCCATGGCCTGACGCGAAGGACAGCACGAGCACTTTAAGAAATGTTTGCACTCACCAGCAACCAACTTGAAGCGGAATCCCGGAATCTCGAACGGCGAAGCGAGTCCCCGGCTTTTTTGGCTTCTTGCCTGAGCAGGCCTATTTAGAACACATCCCTAGCGTGATTCGGTAACTCGCGTGACATTAAAACGCCAAACGAGGATCCAACCGAAAGGGAAATGTACTAAGAAAGAGAAATTCGCAGAACAGCAACACCGACAACGCGACCGCCGACATTTAAAAACATGGCTTCGGTCAGGGCAACGAACTTCTAAAGCTAACGGTCACTGCTAGATTTTTTCTATTGCATATTA
>JAZHYW010018913.1:0-56638 GCA_037355805.1 Ixodes ricinus | reverse complement strand
GATGATGATGATTGGGGGTTTTTTGGCGCAAGAGCAACTTAGGCCATATTGCGCCAAACAAAGGTTTTTCAAATGGGCTTAGAGGTGTAATCTAAAAGAACTGCAGGCTACAGCTGGTGTAAAAGGCCAGTGTTATGGAGGAAGTTTAAAACTCGATCGAAAGGTACCAATGGTTCATCGCCAATTAGAAAATATGGATGAAAGGGAAGGTGATCTCGAAAAAGTTCTGGGAAACATGATCGGCGCTCCTGATTTAAAGCTTTGCAATGCCACAGGATGTGCAAAACAGTCATATCTTTCCCACATTTGTCGCAAAGTTTAGCATCCTCACCACAGAGCAGGTGCAAATGAGTCAAACGGGTATGGCCAATTCTTAGGCGGCAAAGGAGAACCTCAACTCGACGGACTTTATGAAAGGAACTCTCCCATACCCCCAGTTGGGGCTTGATATTGTGAAGCTTGTTCTCTTTTTCCAAATCCCAATCCAACTGCCATGACTTCATAATCGATTTCTGTATGATCGGTTTCAGGTCTTGGTGTGGGAGGCCAAGCGGCAGTTTTGGGCATTCTTTTGCAGAGGCAGCAAGAGAGTCTGCTTTCTCATTGCCGGAAATACCCACGTGGCTCGGGACCCAGCAGAATTTGATCTGGTGTCCTTGTTGAAGTGCTCGGTTTAACCGTACCCGAAGATGTTGCACGAGAGGGTTCTTGCTATCTGCTAAGGACGAAATGGCTAGAAGAACGCTCTGGGAGTCGACAAACAGAATTGCTTTCATGATATTGTTCTCTAATAAGTACTCAACAGCCATTAAAATACCGTACAATTCAGCAGTAAAAATACTTGCAAGAGTGTGGAGTTGTCGAACTTTCCTGAAGGAAATGGAATAAACCGCACACCCCACAAAAGTTGATGTTTTCGATCCATCAGTGTAAAAATGCGAGTAGTCCTCGTATTTCTGCTCTAAATCGGCAAACTCCTGCTGAAGAACGAGTGGAGAAATAGCTCTCTTTCTGTACTTGGACAGTGACCAGTCACAAGAAATTGGCAGAAGGTCCCAAGGCGCAACTCTCTCATTGCTTCTCAGCAAAGCAGCCTCACCAAAGGGGAGATGGAGCGACGTTGCCATACTCTGTACTCTGAAACTCAGGGGCCGAACAATGCTCGGCTTGTTTTCAAAAAGTTGGAAGGACGTGGAAGGTTGAAGGGCATCAAAAGTGGGATGTTGAGGATCGCTGTATATCTTGTGAGCATAACAAAGACTCAAATATTGCCTTCGTCTTTCCAATGACATTTGATGTGTATCAGCATACAGGCTAAGTACAGGTGACGTTCGGAATGCTCCCGTGGCAAGTCTGAGGCCCAGATGATGGATCGGGTCCAACATTTTTAAAGCAGACGGACGTGCCGAACCATAAACAATCGCGCCATAGTCCAGGCGGGACCGCACCAACGAGTTATAAAGTCGCAAGAGGCACCGTCTGTCAGATCCCCAGGACGTATGCGACAATACTTTGAGGATGTTTGATGAAAGTAAGCATTTATGTTTCAACTCTTTCAAGTGGGGTATAAAAGTGAGCTTTTTATCAAATATTAATCCTAAAAACTTGTGTGCCTCCTTTACAGAGATAGCAACGTCATTTAAGTGCAACACTGGATCTGGAAACAAGCCACGACGGAGTGAAAAGGGAACACAGACTGTCTTTCCGGGAGAAAACCTGAAGCCATTTTGATCAGCCCACTGGCTCATCTTATTGATTGTGAGCTGCAATTGCCGTTCACAGCTGGACAGGTTACAAGAGGAAAACGATATCTGCACATCATCCACATACATTGAATAGGATACAGATGTTGGTACAACCTTAGCCAAACTATTAATCTTCACAGCGAAAAGTGTAACGCTTAGTACTCCACCCTGAGGGACGCCGTTCTCCTGGAGAAAAACATCCGAAAGGATGGAGCCCAATCGCACTTGGAAGGTCCAACCGGTCAAGAAACTTTGAATACAGCGAAGCATGCGACCTCGGACACCAGATGAATACAAGTCTCGAAGGATTCCATATCTCCAAGTTGTATCGTAAGCCTTTTGTAGATCAAAGAAGACAGAGACACAGTGCTGGCGATGGACAAATGCTTCCCGAATAGAAGTTTCCAAGCGGACAAGGTGATCTACTGTGGAGCGGCCCGCTCGGAAGCCACACTGATTCCTATCAAACACACCCTCTGCCTCTAAAAAGTGTACAAGACGGCGATTAATAAGTCTCTCATAGGTTTTCCCCAGGCAGCTTGTCAATGCAATTGGGCGATAGCTTGTCGGTAAAGAGGGGTCTTTGCTGGGTTTCAGAAGAGGAATTATGTGTGCCATTTTCCAACAGTCAGGAAAACAAGCAGCATCCCACAATAAATTGAAAAAGGCAAGCAAACTGTTTAGAGATTCAGGCGATAGTCTCCTTAGCATCTCATATTGAATCCTATCTGGCCCAGCTGCAGAGTCTTTTTTGACGCCGAGAGCCAGTTCAAGCTCGCACCGTGTAAATGGCTTGTTATATGGAGCACCCTGAGCACCAGACAAAGAAATGGCTTGTTTTTCTGCTGCTGATCGAAACCTCTTAAAAGATTCGCTATAATTGGCCGAGTTAGACACTTCCTGGAAGTGTTTACCAAGAACATTTGCTTGTTCCTTAAGCGATGTTGCTGATGGAAAAGGGTATCCTGAAAGACCGATAGTCTCCCTGATCTTCCTAAGACGATCCCACACTTCCTTTGAGGAAACAAAACTACTCAAAGAGGTCACATACTTTCTCCACGAACTGCCTTTAGCTTGCCTTCGCGTCCAGCGAGCTTTGGCTCTTCTTTTCTTGAATTCAAGTAAATTCCTAGGAGTGGGATAACGTCTAAAGATGCACCATGCCTTGTTTTGCAACTTGCGTGTTGTGGAGCAGTCCTTGTTCCACCATGGCTTGCACCTCTTGGGGAGTCGTCCAGAGGTCTGGGGGATACTTTGTGATGCGGCATTTATTATCGCTTCTGTAACATACAGCGTGGCATCTTCAGGGCTCATGTTTACAAGAACAGACGAATCAATAAAAGCCTCCAAACGAAAAATAGACCAGTCAGCCTTTTCCAATTTCCACCTTGGAAGTCGTGTCGGAATAGAAGGTATCGGCATCGTGCTTTCCAGAACAATGGGGAAATGATCACTCCCAAAAGGGTTATTTAAAACCTTCCACGAAAAGCATGGAAGTAAAATCGGTGATGCAATAGAAAGGTCAATAGATGTAAAAGATTGATGAGCTGCACTAAAAAATGTGGGTTCCCTGCTGTTAAAAAGACACAACCCAGATGATAATAAAAACCGCTCTATGACACCTCCACGTGAATCCTGGCGAGCACTACCCCACAAAGGGTGGTGAGCATTAAAATCGCCTAAAATTAAAAAAGGTTGAGGTAATTGTTTTACAAGAGACTCAAGTTCACTGATATGCAGTGGAGAGTTAGGTGGCAAATAAAGAGAAACTATCGTGATCAAGCGGTCAACAAGAAGGCGCACTGCTACAGCCTCTAGGGGCGTACAAAGGGGGACCTCCGAGCAAGCAACACCACTCTGCACCACCAGCGCCACTCCTCCCGACATAATAGGGGAGTGTCTATCTTTTCTAAAAACTTGGTGCCGACGTAAAATCTGTGTATGAGTGTTGTTTAAATGCGTTTCTTGCAGACTGAGTGCAATGGGTCTCAACTCGTCCATAAAATAATTTACATCATCAATATTTCTGATTAAGCCACGGCAGTTCCACTGCATAAAATGGAATTTGTTCATTGTGTTAAAAAAGAGTTAAAATGCGAATAAAAAGAAACACTGGGAGACTAAAAAGTTCTAAAGCTGCTGTATGTGGAAAAATTAATTCGCAATGTCACGTTGGTGGGATCACCGGTTTTTTGCCTTTGTGCTTACTCTTAGTAGTCTGCCACTCCATGTCGTCTTGGTCAGACGCATGGGTGGAGACTTCTCCACACTCATCCATGGCCTCAGTTTCCTGAGGCGAGGCTTTTCCTGATGGTTTCTTCAGGTTCGGGGAACGGGGCGCCATGCCCCGCCCGCGACCAGACCCAGCCAAAGGGGCAGAGGAGGTGCTGGGCGAAGCGTCGCCCAAGTCCACCCGTTCCTGTCCCTTAGGCGCTGCAGGTGCGGCACGAGATCCATGCCGCTCCTTCGATGATGCTCTCTCCAGGGAGTGTGGGCGAGAATGTCGACCCTTCTCCCTGGAAGGAGACTGCAGGGGAGGGACGGTTGCGGCAGCTACCGGCCCATCCTGGGTCTGGGAAACAGCCTTAGAGGACAAAGGCTGTTGTCCCGTTGGAGTGCGAAGGTTCGCACTCTGGCTGGGAGGGTCCGTAGACCGCCCAGCCGCGATTGCATGCCCCGGAAGCTGAATCTTCAGCTGGGGCGTCGGGGACTGCCGCGGCTTCCCATAGTCCAGAAAGGACGTTTGGGTCGCCACTGCTACCATCAGTGGTGCAGGTCCCCGCTGCACCACCTGCGAGTAGCTGCCCTTGCGCAAGAATCCAAAGCGACGGCGTGCCTCTGGGTAGGAGAGGTTTTCCTTGACTTTAAGTGTAAGTACCTCCTTCTCCTCCTTCCACGTTCTGCAGGATCGAGAGTACGCAGGGTGGGGATCACCACAGTTTACACAGTGTGCGTCGTTCGTGCAAGAGTCAGTGGGATGGTCATACTTGGCACATTTTGCACAAGTGGCTTTTCCACGGCACTGCTGGGAACCATGGCCAAACCTCTGGCATTTGAAACACCTACGAGGATTAGGCACATAGGGCCGAACCTTGCAGTGGAGATAGCCAGCTTTCACGGCCTCTGGAAGTGTGGCGGACTCAAACGTTAAAACTATGTGCTTTGTTTTATGTTCCGTGTCATCACGACGAATTGTGATTCGTCGTGCAGCGATGACTTCTTGGCCAGAAAGGCCCTCCACCAGCTCTGCGTCGGATATGTCTAGCAGGTCATCCTCGGAAATTACTCCTTGGACGGTGTTCAGTTTCCGGTGAGGGGTAACACTGACTTTATAGTCTGAAACAGAGTTAAGACCCAACAGGGCATCACTCTGCTGCTTTGTACTGATTTCAACAAGGAGGTCTCCGGACGCCATTTTTTTGCATTGAAGTTTTTGCCAACAACTCCTTCTAGTGTCTTAGCTACAAGGAAGGGGGACAGTTTGCCCAGTGGCTTTTCATTTTCAGAATGAAGAACTAAAAATCTTGGGAACTTTTCAGAAACAGAGGACTTTTCAGAGTGGAACGGCACTTCGGTGCGGACCCTTTTCAGGGCCCGATCAGAAGGTTTTTAGTTTGCAGACCCATGAAGATGGGGAGGAAAGTTCAGTGCCCGGGTGCACCGCCCACCACGGAGCCCAACAAGGGGGTAGGTAATGTGCCATAGCAAGAAAGGCTTGGCTGACACAATTACTCTACCAGTGCTGCCCGGGCACTATACCCTAGTGTGGTTGCAGGGACAGGACCTGTTTCCACTCAAGGTTGGCCCTTGCCGCCTAAGAAGGTGAAAAAGGAAGGAAGAGAGTGTAGAAGAAAAGAGAAAGAGGTGGGAGGAAAAGTGAAAGAAGGAAGAAGAGGGTAGAAGAGGCGACTGACTGAATCATCCTGGTCGGGCCAAGCCAGGACACCCGTCTACGAGAAGCAGGGGCCGAAGCGGTGTATTGCCTCGCCCGGGGGCCCCGAAGGGTCCAAACATACCCCGGGCTCAGCTCAACCACCAGGGTCCCCTTTTCCCCGGACACGGGTACGCCACGCACAGCCAGACGTGGGTGGGCGAACCCACATGGCTCGGGGTTCGTAGTGACGCCACTCACCAAGCACCTACTATGAAGTAGGTGCCCCCTGCGTGCGGGTATGGTGGCCCACGTGGCTGGGGTCCGTGGTGACGCTACTCACCAAGCACCTAGCACCTATGGTGCAGGCGCCCCTGCGGGGCTCGGGGTGCGTGGAGCGCCACTCTCCAAACGCCTGCTTCACAGGTGCGCCTGCGGGGCTCCGAGTCGATGGTAGGAAGCGATGCGGAGTCGGGGGTCTATCCATTCTTGAAGGTAGAAAAGCCGAACGAGATCCTCTGTATCGTAAACAGTGGCTTTTGTTAATCCTCCAGGGCCCTAATCTGGACACTTGGCGAAAAAGTTGGCGAGAAATTCGGCGGCTGCGGTTGGCCGATGTCGCACTTGACCTTGGCGCCTGCGAATCACAGCCGCTGTATTTCTCGCCCTCTTTTTCGCTAAGTGTTCAGATTAGGGCTCTAGGTCCCCCTCAGCCATTTCGAAGAAAATATGCAAGCGAAACGAGGACAGAAATACACGCTCAGAATGGTGAAAGACGGAACAACGCCTCCAGAGAACACACGTGAACACATGGACCGGGAGACACGCCAGGCCTGGCGCGGACGACGAGAGACGGTCCCGGAGCCACCAAAAGTGCTTCAAGCGATTCCCGCGAGGGCGCGCTACGATCGTGGCCAAACTATGAAAAAGGTCAATTGAAGCCTTTCTGATAGCTCATCCGCCAAAAACGGCACCTTGATATGTGAGGCTGCCGTGGTCGTGGGTGCCCGCGTGTTTGTCGTTTGTTTTTGTATAAAATTTTATCGTTGCATTCCGAAAGACTGCCTGCCCCATACTTGGCATGATGTACCTCTTTGTGGGTGGGCGTCCATTTGGGATTTCCCAATGGCTGCTCACCTTTCGTGGAGCTTGAGCACCCTGTGAACGATGGGGATGTCCCGCCCCTCCACTTTGAAGACCACAATGTCCCCGACACGGATCGGGTCCTCCTTGTAGTTGGTCAGGAAGAGCAAGTCACCCCGGTGGAATGCTGGCTCCATGCTCCCACTGAAACAGAGCGCTCCTATACTCCATCTCACTAGTTACGGGCAGTGGGGAAAGCCGCTCTTGTACAAACTGAGTGAGCGGCTAACCTCCCAAGGGGTGAGAAGAGACGGTGGGGTAAAGGGCAGTTCTTCCTTCCCCTCCTCTCCAACTGCTCGGGTTACGCTCTTACCCCTCTGGTAGGACTGCAGACAACTACGGCATGGAAACACTTTTCAGGCACTTTAGACGGCCTGCAAAAGTCGGTTTCTTAAGACATTGTGCTCCGTTTTACTACAAAAGGGCAAGCAAAAGGTGCCAATTTACAGTTAAAAATAAATAAAGTTGCCTCGTTCAAAAGAAGAAAAAAAACTTTCTGACCAATTTACGCCGCCACTTCACAGACGATGCACACGTAGGGAGAAGTGCCTCCGACAGATGGCATAAACCACGTCGAGGCAGCGCCACTCGATTCTGGCTCTTTGGCAAGATCGTCTGCAATTTTTCCGCAACACTTCTCTCTACGGTGATATCCCACACTGCCTGATGATAGTTAGGAGGACAAAATTGGTCTTAGAAGGGCAGGAGGAATTGTATGTTTTTGTCTTTTTAGACTTAGGCTAGGTGGCGCAAGCTACAGCCCGTTACAAAGGGTGCAGCCATTAACATCCATCCATTCATCGTCTGCGAAGCGGCGGCGTAAATTGTGAAAACAGGTTTTCTTCTTTTTTTTGAACGAGGTAAGTTAATTTTTTTGTTTTTTCACACTAAACCTTTTTCCACCTGCTTGCACCTCTGTAGTAAATTGCAGTGCTATATGTTGAGAAAACAATTTTTGCGGGCCGTCTAAAGTGCCTTAAAAGCGTTAGTTTACATGATGTAGTGAGATACAGTAGAGCTCCAAGGAATCTTTGGTGATGCGATTGGTCCGAATCACTCTGGAGCAGCTCTAGGAGCAATCAAAAGTCCATTTTGGAGCAGCAAAAGAGGTATTGGAGCATAATTGCACACTTCATTTTCATTCGTATCACTGCAAATAATATATTAAGATTCATGCGTTGGCCTGTCCAACTACAAGACAATGCCTACTTTGCCATCTCAGTTAGGTGTAACCTTTTGTCAGCATCGATTGCACAGCAGGAGCGATTCTCTCAAACACAGAACTGCCTGCTTAGTTGCATGCAGAAGCACCAGGCTAGGCACACACTGACGTGAATGGTTATTTTAGGTATGAAATCCCATTGAAATAATGTCAGAACACAATAACTTTAGCACATACAAGCAAAGCACAAAAAACTAAACCTACAGGAGAGTCAATATAAATCTTGTTGCAATGCCGAAGTATCCTAACAAAATCTCGAATTGAAAAAAAGATACCGCCAGGATATCACAGCATAGGGAGTATTCACTGGCGGCCATAGCTGTGTGCACGACTGCTGAGCGCGTGCTGATGGTGAGCATCCAGAATTCTTTTGCCACGTGCACTCCAAACCATCGAGGTTGCCGGTCTTAGCAGCCTGTTAATGTGAGCTGGTTCTGAGCATCCGCTAAAAATAGCGCACTCAAATATGGCATACAGACTAGGGTGACCACCCGTCCCGCGACTCGGGGGACTGTCCCGCATTGAGCTCGTGTCCCGCAAGAAATTTTTAAATATTCAAAATGTCCCACATTTCATACTGTCGTAAAATTCACTCTGCAACTCATGGTGCTGCCGAACAATGGGGTACGAGGAAGCGCGGAGGTCGCTGGTAATCGTGTGAATCGCAACGGTACGGGATTTTCCATCCCAGAACTGCGGAAAGCGACCATCATTCTTGCAGGAGAACTGATGCACATGCTCCGTTGTGCCTCCCCCTTGGTGGCATAATATTCTAAGAAAAATTGGCCGCCAAAACTTTTAATGTAAAATATTGTAATTATTTTCAAACCGCTATGTCAATGCAAAAGGGTTGCTGTGGATTTTCTTTTTTATGACAGCCACACAAGGCAGAAACCTGTAACTCACAAAAGTCGAAAAAGAACATAATGTTACAATTTGTGTAGGACCATTTTGATAAAAGTAAGCATTGACAGGAAACAATAATCCAAAAAAAGATTTATTGTTTCTTAATTTTATTTAATGGATTGAGTTCTGCTGCAGTTGAATTTAATGCTTTCAACTTCGACAGATTTAATAACATATTTGACATAAAAATTATATCACTGGGAGTGAAAATTCTTTTAGCATAATTGCTGCAATACAATTTGCACGTGAATAAACAGCACAGGATATTAAATGTTTTAACATAGTCTCAGTTCATGGTGTGCGTGTTCATAAACCCATCCCCCCCCCCCTCTTGAGTGTCCTGCATTTCGATAGCAGGAAGGTGGTCACCCTAATCCAGACTGTTCCAATGAAGACCTTCAGGAAGGCACCATATCCACAGTTAGCGTATGGCACCTTTTTCCTCACTTTCGAAAGACATGAGCCTGTGCATGCTGTGAAGATCGCACGCTGGGCTGCAGATTTGTATACATCGGAAAGGTGTATACAAGCCCAAGTTTCATTGTGCCATGTCTTGCTCTGGAGGAGTGCTTTCCCCTTAGCGCACAGTTTCCGCTTCCCCGCAGCACACCAGTGCGTGGTGAAAAGTGCACTCAGCGTAACTAACCCGCCAGAATAGACCCCGAACATCCGAATTATTGCGAAACTTCCGAGTACTGCCAGTCTTTGATACGATATGCAATCAAATAGTATGTTATTAGAGGCGATAATCAAAAGTTCTGAAAACTTGCACAAGTCCATCGTAACAATCCGGGCAGGCAGCGAGGCCCGAGCTATTATATTTACGGTATTAATCAAAGTGAAATTAAGTTTTGGCGCCATGTTGGCACAAATTTCTCGCATCATGATCAAATGTAGCAGGATGTCGCAGGGTAAGCACTTTGGTGCAGCAATCACATCACTGAATCTTATAAGGCTTAGCAGCTCTGAACCACACAGTAGGACGCAGTATTCTGACCACTATTACGCTTAGCATCTGCTGGGGACTTTGCCGAGAAGTGAATGCATACTACTGCGGTGGTTTTGACTAGAGGGCCTAAATTTAAGAGAGGGAGTAACTCAAATCATGGAGAGTGTTTGTAGTTTAATCTTCCTGCACAGATTGGGTACCCATGCGCAAGTTGTCGCGTGGGGGGAGGGAGCAGGTGGAGAGTCTGGGCAAAGGTCGGAGACGCTTGCAGATAATCTATGCTTCTGCCTCCTCCTCGCAGCTTGTATTGCAAATGCAGCCCATAAACCATTGGCTGCATTTGCAATACAAACATTTTTATGGGCTGCAAATGCAGCCCATAAATCTATATAACCTGAACACTCCAGTGCATCTGGTGCAAATACACAGTGAGGCTTTTGGGAATGAAGCCTTTGTCTCAAACTCGGCCAAAGCAGAAAGAATGGCCACAGATCCACTCTTTGTGCTTTGAAAGTATTTGAGGTATAATTAAGTGCAAAAACCTGATGCGTAAGTCTATGCAAATCATTTACAAATGATATAGGGCTAGTTTGAACGAACGAGAGAATATTACTTTTCGCAATGTTCCGCTCCGAGCTGTAAATTGACGTATTTATATGAGCACACAGCTTGCTTCAATTTCCACTCTCCTAAGAAGCATCTAAGAAAATTGATTAACCAAATCAGTGCTGTCCGAGGATGATTACTATCCCACTCCTTCCCTGGTGATGAAAGTGGGCGTGCATCATATGCAGGCAGCAACTGTAGATGCAAAAGGGTGTTCTTCGTCGTCATCGCAAAAGAACCATCATGAGGCGACCAGGTCTCTCCAATAAATTACAGCCATGAGCAAACAATCCTCCCGACTATCTATCCTTTCTTATGCAGACACAATTTCAACATGTCGAAAGGGTTTCGTTGCTCTCTATCTCATATGTGACCTGCATGTTGTGTGCCATTATCTCATGTTCCTAAACCTTAAAGCCATACTTCCTGTGGGCTTCTAACAGGAAGAATCCTTTACTTAACTAGATAGTAGGATCGGATGCAAAAGCACTGTTGCATCCAAGAACAGAAAGTAGCAAGCGCGCTGAACAGTATGAAATAGCGTGCAAAGCGTACCTGAGAACAACCACGATGGGGCTTCCGCTTCCCGTGACAACCATCAGGCCCTTCCATATCATCAGAGCTGATGAAACTATCATGCCAAAATTTAAAACCTGGTAGAGAAGCTGAAAAAACAAGATACACCCGCAGGCCATCATTTTCGAGCAAACTTTAAAATCTGCTCACCCAATTTATTTATTTTTTTGCCAAGACACTTTGCACATATTGAGTACACGTATTACTAATGCTGGGCCCATACGCGTCGCAGAGCACAGCCGTTCAGCGACCACGGGAAAACGGCCGCTCTTTCGAGCATCAATCGCGACCCAAACATATGCAGAAGCGTACGCCACTCCAGATTGGGAAATTTGATACGCGTTCCGCCAACGAGGCTGGACAGGAACGCCGTACTTTTTGATCCAAAGGATGAACATGAAACGTGTCTGGGGCCCCAAGGGTAGACGGAGTGAAATTACATTGCTAAAAGTTGACGAGATGCATAAAAAAAAAGGCCGAACGGTTGAGCACACCTACCTGCCGCTTGTTCATCCGCTTCAGGTCGTCTAACATGCCCAACATGGTTCCTTGTGGTCGAGTGTGCTGTATTAGAAACAATAAGCTCGACTGTGTCCAGTACTTTCACTCAAATACAAGCGTCACCGCATCCACCAAAAGCGGTACACGTCAGTTAAAAGCATGGAAGTCAAAAAAGAAACTCAATAGTAAAAAAAGCGAAATGCTGGCCACAACGTTGCCAACAGAGGAATCGGAAGTTCGCTAATTTGCCGTTCAGGGCGGAGAGAACAAGATTAGTCTAAAAGAAATCCGCTCAATTTTTATAAATGAATTTCTTGAAATAAAATACGAGGGTTTTAATTAGAATTCATTGCTTCTTTCTACTTTCGCGTGGCCTTTAACATCGGGCTCACAACGGCTATAGCAACGGATTGTTTAACTCGATTTAAAGGTCGGCGCCATGTTGTGACGCACCCATGGCTGACGTGCATTTGTTCCTACGCCCGCTCATTAGAAGGTGGAAAACTCTGATGGTGGCGGTGAAGTGGTGATCGTCGCGATCGTGGCAGTACTCAGCTTGTAGGAACGCCAGTCAGCATGAAGTGGTTCGAAGGCTCCATTCCTGAGGCGATCGCCTTGGCCGAGGCCAAGCAGCAAGTGTTTCTGGTCTTCATCGAAGGTACGCCAACTTCCTTCTCGTGTTTTTCTCCCAGGAGAGACAAAACCACTGCCACATTTCGCAGATGGTCGGATTTGTTCACACTGGGATTCGCGACGCATTAATGTGAAAAGGATAGCAAAATAAGTGCGCGGAAAACTAAAAAAAACACCTCTTGCAGAAAGAAAGAAAACAAAAAAAAAACCATCGAACGGTAGGCGATGTTGCCTTCCGTATAAATCCCAAGAAAACTCGAACTCTGACCAATGTATTGGTTTATGTTGCGAAGTTTTTCTCAACAGCGACACGTAGCTGTAAGGCTGCTCGAACGTTTTACTCGTTTAATAAAACGCTGGTTTGCATACGCTTGTAGCCCCGGCAGCGATGCACGCAATAATGAGGAATGGCTGGTGTTGCGTTTTTGTTTTGTTTCGTATTTTTTTAAAATATGTCTGCTTTCTCTGGAAACGCCACAGTTATGAAACGGGTGAATGAATTAAGCACACTATCTACTCCGAAAAATCAAGCCATCAATATAATGCCGTAATAACTCTTTGCCAAAAAAAAAAATATATATATATATATATATATATGTAGGGTGGCTCAAGTCACCAGGCTCGATCTAAAATGGACCGTAAAAATCGACGCCTGCACGTAGCAATCTAAACTTTTTGTCAAAGGTGTATTTCACAGGTCGGTTTTTCTTGTAAAATTACAAAGCGTAGTTCTCTTTCTGTAAAAAATAAGGCCAAGAAACTTGCCTGGGTCAACGGCGAGCGGCGACGCAGACGACCAAGTGGAGGTGCAGGGTGTGTTTGCCGCTCCTATTGATAGATGGCGCTACCTCCTTGTTTCGGTCAGAGATCTGGTTTCGGTTTGCTTTTAAAGAAATATCGAAAGTGCCCGCGTCGACCTTGGTTTATTGACACAAACATAATCTTTGACGAAAAGTTTAGATTGCTACGTGCAGGCGTCGGTTTTTACGGTCTATTTTATATAAATATATATATATATATATATATATATATTGTCAGGAATAAAAACATAAACTCGATTAATAAAACTTAATATGAACGCTTAATATGGCGATCTTGTGCCAAGAAACATAAAGTGAAAAAGACATACTTTGGCGGCGACAGAAGGACAACTCGCTCAAGCATGCCACGCAAAGCCCTTTTGTAAGCACGTGGGTATCTAGAAGTTTCCGAGCTCAAACAAACAACAAGATTCTTGGATCTTCTGGAATATTCTAGTAATGCAAACAAAAGAAAGATAAAAAGGACAAGCACTGGCGGGGCAAGCTCCGCCCAGTGGTGTGAGATTCGAGCACGCTGCTGACTCAGCTATTCGCACGCGGCATTACTCCCCTCTTAAAAACATGCATCGTCCCGATGCAACACAAAGGAAAAGTGCCAACTAAATACAAGAAAAGGGCAAACTTTGGAGTCACCTAAAGCACATATTTTCACGGCCCTATCAAGCATAGTTCGGTTCAAGTCGGACGACGTAGTATATATCACCTTCAGGTGGCAAAGGGAGGCGTGACAATGTTTATGTTCCATTGGGCAACGGCTGGTAGTGTAGGTTCTTCCGGCAGCAAATAACCTTGAGGACGAAGCACCACTTTAACAGTTCCTCACTGCGACGATGCAATGGTGTTCAGATCTGCACTTGGCAGATGGCCTGGAACGGGGCATCGTGGCGACAAAAAGTGTACCGGCAATCGTCAGCAAGTTGTGCGGCTTGAATCAAAATGCGGCCCAGCTGGCAGCCTTCCCCGCTCGTTGATTGACCACCCGAGCTAACCATGAGACGAGAGCTCTGCGTTTCCTTGCCTGATGCTCTGTATTCTTTCTATGTCCCCAGCGCTTGTTCATTTTATATCTTTATTAATTTCATTTCATACGATAATTTAAAAGTAACCCCAAAATGATTTTTAGAGCTGAATAATGACCAAATGCTTCTGTGCAGCAACTAGCAAGAGCGTGTGAAAAGTCAAAGGAAATAAAGTGGTGCTTTCTCCCCACTTTGCCCAAAATGTAAGGCCCGCTTCAGACGGGGCAATTTCACCAGCAACTTGACGTCGCAACACCGGCAGCACGGGCCAGCCGCGTTCACACGCAGCAACCGAATTGCTACGACTTGCCATCATCATCATTCAATTTGATTTTTCTTGCACTATTTAGACGCACAACTACTACGCTAAAAACATGTTTTTATATCTTTGAATGGCGTTGAGAATTTTAACTCATCTTTCTGAAAAGGTTTATTGCCAAAAACGATCCATTTCAAACCAGAACGAAGTCTTTAGTTGTCATCATCACCACCACCACAGGGGTGTCACGTGAAAATATTGCGTCCCTGATTGGCTGCTGCCGCTTCAAACGTCTCCGAGTTGTTTAAGTTGCTCGTCTGTTTCGAGTTGGACCTGATCTCAGCAATTTGTCTCGATCTAGGGAAAGCTAGGGAACAACCCGCCAGCAAACGGGCCTAGCTGGTCACCCGTGCTTTGAGGTGGTGGCTGCTGTAACATACTGGAAGAAAGTCACATTCTTGCCTCTGGTCGTATTCTGAGAAGCTAAAGAGAATTCGCTGCTTTCCTAAACAGCGGGCATATGCAGTTAAAGAAAATGCTTAAAAATTTTGATGCCACGAATAAAGAAAAGTTGGTATACGCAGGATATGTTTCCGCGGCATTCTTCAAAGTTTGTAGTAAACAATACAGTTTTTTTTCTTTTGGTTATAGCGTGTTATTTTATTTCAAACTCTGTTCTTTTCTATGTAATGGTGGGCTTATCTTCGATTTCTAGCTTCTCATCATAAACTGTTTGAACGCGAACGCTTAACACCAGTTCATGTTCTCGTTCGAGCATGGGGTAGAGACCGTCGTGGCAGAGCTAGCTAGCTTTGCGTCTACCCACTGATTGGTGCAGTGGTAGAATGTCAAGCTAACAATCATAGGGTCGGGTGTTCGATTCCCGTTGGGACGCATTTAGAATTTTGTTTTTCTCGTGTCTGGGTTCAGTGGCGTCGCCGTCGGCGTAACCGTACGCGTTGCATTATGGGACGCCCACTGAATTTAGCGGAGAAATTTTCACTAAATTTCTTGCTCAATTTAGCGGGTGAACTTAACCTGCTAAATTTAGCAGGGAAATGTTCTCTCTAAATTTAGCGGGAAATTTCTCTGCTAAATTTAGGGGAAACTTTAGCGAAAATTTCTCGCTAAATGGGAGGAGGAGGGTACGGAGGAGGAGAGGCATACCCTTTCCTCCATCTCTCCCCCTCCTCCTCCTCAAGAGCTGCACTCTAATTTTGCATTACACAGAATTGTAAACGTCTTTCATTTTTTCTCCTCAATTTACCACTCTTTTGAACAGATTTTTCTCTGCAGTACTTTTTACACATTTCAGAATGGTTTTCGTGGCATTCAGTCACACTTTCCTCAGGGATCCCAACCCTTAAGTGCATGCTGCGTTAAAAAAAGAAAAGCGTCTCGAAACCTTTTTATTGTCTTCCTGACGTTGAGCCATCTCCATGGCCCGGGATCCTGTTTGCAGGGAGCGACGAGCTTTCACAGAGCATGTTCAACACATTTGAGAATGCGGATGTCTCTTCCAAGCTGCAGGGAGCGCAGTGCGTGGCCATTCGTCTCAAGGCCGGCAGGTTGGTTCTCTGGTTGACAGCAGCCATTACCTTGTATTCCCAGTTCTAGTACAGCTTTGCATTTCAGTTGGGGTGGTTTCATCTCCACCGTCGCAGTCTCTGAAAAGAGTTGTTGCATCTTGATGATGCGTAAGATCTCCCCTTTTCACTTCATGCTGATCCTAAAAAGAATGGGTTCCTATCCGCTTCTTGCACATTGTAGGGATACTTAATACCTGATCGCCTAAGCATACATCCAATCGTTTTAGAAATTATCCAGGACTGTGGCTTGAGGCGCTTCTTTAAAAACTGCATAAAAAGGCACCCTTCATCATGCTCCATGGAGTAAATATCTTTAACTTGTCATTCACTTGATTTTAAGAATGTACAATGAGGGGAGGGCCTTAGAGCGATAAACTCGCAGCTGAAAGTGACCCCCAATGGGCCGCCGTCATGTTGCAGATTTTTTTACTACTAGACACGTGACCTTATAGTTTTACATTCGATTTTAACGAAGTACCGAGCACAAATAATTGCTTATTGATGTTTAGTAACGGTATTGATGAGATAAATTATGTTTCCTTTGTTTTAAGTTAAAAATGTGTTTTTACGACAAAAACTTTGGCAGCTTCACAATGGCTCCGCTAGATGCCGTCAACTGCGGTGCTGTATTTTGGGTTTTTATCGGAGCGAGACATTGATCTCTGGGGCTAACAGTATCGAAAAAATAGTTTATGATGATTTCTATAGTGATCGCGATACAAATCCTCGGCTCAGTTTTACATAGAGGCTCGGGTTGAGCACGGTCACGTGTCAGTGGTCAAATTGGCCTATCGCGGACAATATGAGCTGAAACCAGCGCTCGGCCTGGTCACGGTACTACAGCGCCTGTCACATCGCTCCGTAAACACGGTGCCACCTGAGACGAGATAAATTTTCCTTTGCGCTCACTGCGCCGCTGCGCTCTTCCGGCCGTCTGCTAGCGAAAATATTCGCCGACGGAACCACCATCCACGGTGCGCGTGCACGTGGTTCAATGTTCACGTTTTTCAGCTAACTATGCATTTCAGTGCATCTCAAGAAAGCGCCGAAGTGGAAAATGCGTTGTCACGCTCGTATCTCCTCGAGAAGCGCTGCCTGACGAAGCTGCCTTGGCCGCCCGAAAGGAGCCGATCTCAATATCATCGAACACGTTTCGAGGGCGCATCAAAGTAGCCATGTCCATGGCGTCCCCCCACTGTGGCCACTGCACAAATTAGCAGAATATATTGGAGGTGAATGGAGCAACAGTGAGCCAGCAGCTCGGCGTCTCTAATTTCTTTCCATATTTGATGAGAGGCTGAGTGTGAAGGTGGTTGGAAAGACGTGCATTTTGCCCAAGTTTTGCAACCCAGGACCCCTCAATGACTGCCAGAAGCCTGGAAAAACAAAGCGTGCTACGTTGCATTTTACTGTTGGCATGCATTATGGCATGAACATGGTGCATCCTTGATCTGATCTTCTTGTATATTGCAGTTGGACTTCCACACCGACTATTAATCCTTTGTGTCTGACATTGTCCTCTCTGGGAATATTCTTTCGATCAAGTTTCAGCTCTTTCTCTGACAAATATATGACTGTCCCACTTTATTAAGACTATAAATTTGTAAATAGAACACTGGTGTCTTGTTAGCTACTTGTTTGTTTCAAACAAACACGTGGGCCCAATCTGATAAAAAAATTATGCTTTTTGAACACTTACATACAATAGAGTTACAAAACCTTCTTAATGCTTTTATGTATGATTACATTTTTTAAACAGCTGTGATCAAGGAAAAAGGAAAAAAAAACCCATAAATTCCTTAGAGCTGGTTTAAATCCGGTATACAGATTTTGATCTATATTTTATGATGTCCAACTTTGTACATGCCCTTAATCAAACAAAAACAACCTGTAAACGTATTTTGATGTGATTTCCAAACGAACGGAGTAGCCAGCAATTTAAGTGATACTGAAATACCCTTTTTCTTCACCAGTCAGCGTTTTCTTTATATACGTGATTCTACGATAGAGTAAAATGCAAATCAATTCCAAAAAGAGGGACGACAAGGAATCTCTCGTACCCCCCCCCCCCCTTTGCCGCCCTACCACACCTACCGCTGTAGCACCCGCCAGCCGTCTCGCTTGCAGACGGCTTCGGGAACCGCAGTGGGGCAGCGAGCGCAAGTGAGAATTTATCTCGGCCTCAGAGTGCGCCGTGCCTGCGGAGCAGCGACAGGCGGCGCAGGTGGTACGCTCCACGGCCGGAGCGCTGTTTCAGCTCATATTAATCGCGATAATTACAACATGGCGGCAGCCAGGGGGTCTCTTGCCTGGTGAACGGGATGCCAGTTTATCGCTCTAGCCCCTCTGCCTCGTTGGATGGCCTCATGTGCATACTTAATTTTAGTATAATCATACAATTATTTTAAGTAGCCATTGTACATACTATATTTTCAGAGCTATAGTCTGCCCCCAGTGTATAGTCCACAAAGGCAAATTTGGGGTCAAAAATATTAGTTTTTACTTAGATGGTCCGCATGCCGGGCACAGTTCGCACCTGGTGCTTAGTCGACACGAAAATCTTCTCGTGCCTGCGTCACACCTTGACAAATGTCTGCTTCCTTAGCTCTGAAAAGCTCGTATTATACATAAATCATCATTTACAACACTCTTTCATTCGCAAAATTTGTCGCGTCTCGTTATAATGAACAAACTTGAAAAACACAAATACGCAGCATAGTTTGCACGCAGAGATAGTCCACATCATTTTACGTGAAACTTTTCTCAACTTTTAAACATGTAGAATCGAGCATCCTATAGCCCGGAGAGTACAGGTAATATGTTGTTGCTTTTTTATTATGGTTATTATTTTGTGCAATGCTCTTTGCCATTCCTTGTTTTCTTAATGTTGTTTCGTGGTCGGTGCTTGTAGAGCAGTTGCAAGCGGGTAACAGGGGCTGGGCAGAGCAAATCTGCCTTTTTTTTTTTCTCTCGCTACCCTAGACCTTGTGTCTGGAATAAAAATAAACATATCTCGCAGTGCGGTAAAGCATGTGTGTCGGTGTTGACCGTAGTAGCAAATAGGCAAGCGACGTTCTATTTAAAACTTTGATAATAGTAGACCAATACAGAAAACTCTCACTCGGTGAACGTCGGTTTAACAAATATTTCGGAATAACGAACTTTAAAAAAATCCCCGTTGGTTTCCCTATGCATTCTATGCAAAGATGTTCCAATTAAAACCAAAACGAATTTCGGAACAGCAGATGTTTGTTTCAACGAACCGTCGGTGGACCCAATCAGTTCAACCAAGTTTTCTGCTCTGCAGTGCTGGCGTAGGCGATGCCCGCCTCTGCAGCCGCGGCGGCCAATGGCTGGCGTTTCCAGGGCCGCTAAGGCAAAGCGGCGGAGTGGTAGACGAACGTCGTCGGTTCCGTTCGGGAAGCGGGTGTCTCTGTCAGACGAGCTCGAATGGCGGTCATAGGGCAAGTGGATAAGGCCAGGGACTACATGGGATTCCACCGCTCACGCTGTCAAAAACAGTGCCAGCAAGGTCGAAGCTCAGACGGAGAAACTGCGTTCCATCCCAACAGGAAATGACTCTGCACAGGATATTTCGAGCCAGTGGACGGTGCCGTTATCCTCACAGAAACAAGCTGGGGTGTGCCGCAGGAAGTGCGAGAAAACTGTGGAAGCTCCTCCGGACAGCTTTGTTACTTCATGCGCTTTTAAGACGCCGGTGCAAATGAAGATTGGATTTTTTTCCAAAATGAGGAAGGCAGCTTAAACGTAACTGTTGTGCACTTTGTATATATCGATGTGTGCAGACTCCACAAATTGCACTTCACACTTCTGATCCTATGTATGCTGTGCCCTATGCTGCTATCCATGCTCTAGCTGAATATATCCAGTGAAGTGAACCTTCAGTTACGTGGAACTCATTTCCTTGGGTCCCCCGAAGTTCGCTCAAGTGAGAGTTTACTGTATTTATATGGTGACCCGCAGTAGTCTGGCTCTTGAGCTGTTTGCACGATTAGGGACGCACCCAATATACACTCATGCACCTAAAAGATATAAAAGGCTGGAATATTCTCGACCGAGATATGACAAGAATGGATGCTGCAACGCATTGCACATTTGGACATCCACTGAATTCTTGCTGGCGAGCATACTTAAACAGTCGCAGCAACGGAAGTTTGCCAAGGTATTGAACGGCTCTAGCACCAACACTTGGCTTTGACGTCACGCTAGCTGCAGGTGCCGTGGTGCATACCTGCAATGCCCGCACGTAGTGTGGGTAAATGCAGACTTGCTTGTGAACAGCGTGGCTAGGTCTCGGCTTATCGTCTGCCAGGAACAATGGTTTTGAGGGTGGTAAAGGGAATCTGGACTCGCTGTCGTCACGTGCATAATCGCGAAAGCACAGAGATCAACACTTGTCACGGGTGTGGTTCCTGTGCACTTGCAGTACCCGTACGTGGTGCGGACAAATACAGGCTTGTTTGTCAACAGGTCTATGTTTAGTTTCTTTTAGCATAAAGAACCCTCCCAGTCACTGGAACGGGTAAAATGATGATTGTGCAGCTGTAAAAGCAGTCATCTTATGGATGCATCAGATGATTGAGAGCATACGTAGGCTGCTTGGTTTTTTCGGGCCGACGTTGTATAACCTTTGTCACTTTTTGTTTTTTTCAGTGAGCCCTGCCAGCAGCTTTCACAAATTTGTATCCTTTTACAACATCCCGACTCTCCAGCTTCAGTCGCACCTACCACACCCCTTTCGTGATTGAAGCTCAAATGTCTACTTGCTGCACTGCATCTGGAAATCCAACCTTTGTGATGCACAGAGGAAGAGCAGCGAATAAGGAGACAGAAGATGTATGCATCTGTACTCGATGTTCTGAGCTTGTCAACATCATAGTGCCAGTCACTGTTTTTGATCCAAATGTTACTTGGGGCTCCTCATGCTGTGATCTTTCATAAATCATTGGGATTTACGCATCTTCTGCCCCGCCACAGCAGAGTAAAGAGCGGTCTACTCTGCATTTGCAGAGTAGACTGCATACAAGTAAATATATATATATATATATTTTTTTTTCACATTGCATTGTTCTATAACGAAGTGGTCTTTGATTTCTTATTAAACGGCATCGTTTAAAGCAAGTCTACAAGTACCTCCTCGTCAAGTATGTGCAGAATGGTACGGAGCTTGCAGAATGAGAGAGGGCGCTAACTCAAGTCATCACTGCTACGCTGACAAGGTAATGAAAGCTGCATGCTCGTTGAATTAGGTTCTTTAACACACTCGTCATTGCATTATGACTATACTTCGTTTCGGGTTAATTCCAGACGCAACCGATGCTACGTAGTACAAGCATGTGGCCCTGAACAGCGCTTGCACTGCACGAGCGCAGCGTGCTTGGCCGGAAGACTGGAGCTTGTTCTTGTAGCTTCTGCTACGCTCACACTTAAAGCGAAACGATGAGTATAGGGTTCCTGTTTTCAGAGTTTATTTTTGTGAAATTCCAAGGCTGTTTATTGGTGTTTATTTTTGTTATATTACAAATTCTCTCAAATTCTGAGTTTAATTTGACTGTGTTCCAGCTTTTTTTTTTTTAATTCAATATAAAAATGAATGTAAAAACAAAAATGTATCCTAACTTTAAAAAAACATTGGCCAGTGTGAAAATATATTTCTGCAGCCGCATTTGGCATTGGCACCCTTGCGATTGGCAGGTTCTAACTGTACCGCAACAAATTTTGCAAACGAGCGTTAGCTTCTGACAAACGTCGGTCCTTTGAAATAGCTTCTGGACATATTCGCTGGGAAGCATAAGCACTTCAGCTGATCTCCTATCGAGTCTACAGGTTCGTATATTTCCCTTGTTATAAAAAACACAAGCACTCCTCTATCTAAAAAGCACGATGACATTGCCCAAAGTCGGCGATCGGAGCAGTGCCTTTGTTGTCGCCCAGAAGTACATTGACCCGTTGTACTTAGTTGTACCGAACGAACCCTGACCAGATCAACACTCAAAAGGAGGAAAACACTGATCTGGTCTCTGCTTAGGACCCCTAACCCTGTGTTCTGGCAGACTTGCATCGTAAAATACCTTCTTTTTTTTGCTTTTAGTTTTTGCCATTGTGACCTCGAAATTGGGACTTTTCGAATGAGTCCGACATGACGCCAATTTTACTGGCGAGTGTTTTTCGGGGTCTTTCGGACTTATCCGAAAACACGGAATCCTCATTATGACCAAGTGCCTGAGAACTTCTTGGGATCTCTTGTGACGAGGGAACACGCTCGTGCCATCTGTCGAGTGGCCGGGGAACGCTTTGCGTTTTCATATACTTCTTTTTTTTGCGCATCACTCTTTGTATTGTGGCTCGAGAAACTTTTGACAATGTTATAGACAACCATTTTTTCATAGATAGTATGAAAATAAAGCGCAGCTCTTGGAGGACAGGGGAGGGTATGCCCCCTCCTCCCTTCCTCCTCCTTTTCCTACTGTATACCCTCCCATGCTCCTCCTCCGTACTCCCCCTCCTTCTCCGTACCCTCCCTTCCTCCCACAGTTCCCCGCTAAATTTAGCTGAAAAAATTGATGCCACGTGCCCTCAACAGCGATTCAATTCCCTGCTAAATTTAGCGAAGAATTGAATTGCTGTTGAGGCCACATGATGTCAATTTTACTGCTAAACTTGGCGCGGTTATGCCGACGCCGCAAAACTCGGAAACAAGTGCCTAAGAGCTGCATTCTAAAATAATTTTCGCTCCGATTAGTACTTTGTTTTAGAGTAATTTGCTCCTGAAAACTATTTGATGATGATCTTCATAGTATCACTCCTTCTTGGCTCTACACTCTGTGGTCACGCACGTTGGTGGGCTGCCAAACCAAGAATCTAGATCCAGACCTGCGGATATCTGCGCTGGCATCCGCATCCAATCGCAGTCCGATCTGACTAATTTTCATCCGCATCCACCAGTGGACTGCAGATATCCCCAGGTAATCCGCAGATATGCAGGGCTCTAAGGATCAGCCTGGCAAGCGTGTAGCAGCACTGCCATCTCAGCTTAGTGGCAACGAAGCATCCGCGCATGCGAATATTTTTCCTGAGCCAGGCTCCAGACCCCGTGGTGGTGGTGCCTTCGAGCTTCTTCATTGGCTGCAACGGGATTCCCCTGGAGGTGATAGCAGGCAGCGTGGGCCCTCAGGAGCTGCTGGAGCGCATTGAAAGTGTCGTCCAGGTAAGAATAGCGGCGGCGCTATTCAGTAAGGATCTTCTACATTAACGAGGGGTTCATCTCACTATTTGTGCCTACTCATTTCATGGTCCCCTCATCATCTACAGTACCAGTACCAACGGCTTCAGCGGCGTCGTTGTTGCCGTCGGCGTAATTGCGCAGTGCATTATGGGTAAAATTCTCTGCTAAATTTAGTGGGGAAAAAATTCCCTGCTAAATTTAGCGGAAAAAATTCCCCGCTAAATTTAGCAAGAAAGACTCTTCGGCAAATTTAGCAGGAAAATTTTCCCCTAAATTTAGCAAAAAAAACTCATTGCCAAATTGAGCAGAAAATTTTCCCCTAAATAGGAGGCGAGCTGGAGAGGAGGAGGGTCATAGGCTCCTCTCTGTACCTTCCCCTCCTCCCCCTCAAGAGCTGCGCTCTAATTCGGTGTCACAGGGGATTGTAAATGTCTTTAATTTTTTTTTGCTTTATGCAAGAACGGCATTTATGAGGCTCACATGCCTTATCCTTCTTAACTCCCTATGTTCCCCCGACCTGTTAACCCGCCTCTTAAAGGGACACTCAAGTGGTTTTTGAGTTCGTGTTTTGATGATGACAGCTGAATTTAGACGCCCTAAGTATCCCTAAAAACCAAAAAGTATAGTCATACGGTGATTATTTCTTTAATAAAAATGTAATTGAAAGCCGCCAAACCTCGGATCCATCCGAAAACGAAACCACTCTCATTGGTCCTCGCACGCTTATCAAAAGGATCTTGGGTCAATGGCGTTGGACGACGTTCCGTCGCGCAGTGATCCCGAGGTAGCCGCACCGGCCGAACCTCTTTGTCATTCGAGCTTCGATCATGGCGGAGTTCTCTACGCTCGAGGACCTGACGCTGTTAGAGGTTGAAATTCTTCGGCGGACAGCCGACCTGGGGATGATTTCCTATGACGCCACTCCGACGTGCGATGTGGACGATAGCAGCGCTTCGGAGTCATGTTCGGATTCAGAGGACGACGAAACGCAGACCTTTTCGGGCGTTCTTCGATTTGCGGTTTGGGCAAGTCCTAACCAAACCAACGTTTGACATCGCAGCGTTACCTCTGGTACGTGATGTCAGCGATGTCGCCACGTTGAGTTTCGCCTCGGGAGGACGGAGGAAGGCTGGTTCAGACATGTGCAACGAGCGCGTATTTACGACTGCGTCCGTTGCAACCGGAGCGACTGGAACGACCGCTCAGCGCTGCGCGTACACACACCTGCAACGACTACAACAAGCGCAGCGGGTCGTCAGCACGGCGACCGCTTCTATACGCCGCCGTCAGCTGTTTCAGCGGCCCCTCTGAAAAGGGGACGCACTGCTACTCAATGCCGTAACAGAATATAGACAGACAGTTTTCTATAGCCTAAAGCTTTAATATTATTTTTTCTTGATAGGCTTGCAGGCTACAGTGAATGAAAAAAATAAAATAAAAGATGCAGTACGCTGTCTTGGACGATCACGACTCTAATACACGACATTACAATAGTACAAATATCGCCACACGCCTTTTCTACGATTATAAAAGACAATGTAATCTTAACAACGATATAGCAACGTAGAAATATGATTTCGTGATCAGATAGACGTTGCGAGCGTTCAGGATTGCTAACACTAATCACTTTTCTCCGGTGATGAAAACGCGTGAAAATTTGCATCCTTTATACGGTACACGCCAGTAATACCTTGAACTTGAGCACACGCATGAAATGCGCCAAATAAGAAATCCGGGCGATGTTCGAGGACACAAATGCTTAGAAAGCACCACTGTAGTCGAAGTAAACAAACACGACGGCACGGGCGTTTCTGCTGTCTTGAGAGTGCCGCCACGACATTGCCGCAGGAGTAGGTGGATCTTCCCTTCTAGTACGTGCTGGGTTATCACAGCGACACACGACGAAAATTCACAGTCAAGGATAGCGCTTTTACGCGGAACGATGCGCTTCCACCACGCTGACCACGCCAACGATCACCACCGACGCCATGTTCGCAGAGAAGAAGCCGGGCCGACTGACCGGCATGCAACGCGCGCTACCAGTTCTCCTCGACCTGTGATTGGTCTGCCCCTGCAGCTTGTTTCCAACGCAGCGGGAAAGAAAGGCCGCCAAAATTTTCAAACATACGATAATTTCATTGGTTCTCGCAAGTACAGAAAAGAGTCCGCACGTATTTCATTCCTGCGTGATTAATAGGCGGTTCTGCCTTCTAAAACTGAAGATACTCATTCACGGACACTTCCTTAACGCCATCGCACCAAAAAGTAGCTTCCCAAAAACCGCTTGAGTCCCCCTTTAACGGAAGCGGTGAGGAAAGGGTTGTCTCTCGGTGGGCGATGATCCATTTCGTCGGGCTTGCCCGAGGTTGACGCAGAAGTTTCGTTAACCTCACAAGGTGGCAAAACGAGAGAAAAGCTGCTGCAGGCAGTAGCCGCTTTGAAACCTGACATGTTACGTGAGGGGCCCTGTGTCATGCCAACGAGATAATCTGGTTCCCCACTGCCATTTTCCGTTTCATAGACGCCTTAAACTAAACCTTTCCTTTTTTTTTTTTTTTTTGAGGAGGCAAGGAACATTTTGGAAGTTGTTGAGCGACAAACCTCATTAGTAACTGAGTTGTAACTTTGTGTCTCTCTGGCAACGATGCAGGCCAAGCCAGGCGGGAGTGACGACAACGGCAACATTGCCAGCGAACCCCAGCTGGGTGTTGATGCCGTGCCAGCGTCTGCCCCCGCTGCGGCCGACAAGGTGGAGAGGTGAGGAACCCCGCCGTCGAGAAGCGGAGTCGGTCGTCGCGTGCGGTTCAACCCTCGACTGCCCTAACAAGACTCCATGCCACTCTATACCGTTCTTGCTCGAGTAATAGATGCACTATTTACGAACAAAGCCCAGGAGTCTGCTTTCCCACCGAGCACGAGGATAGCCAATCACTGAGATCGGCAGAAATATGCTGGCGATTTACGAGACAAAGATAACGTCTTCGCTCGAAAATGCTATCTGCACAAATTGCATTTTTATGGAGATTCGTGTTCCGACTTTGCGAATCTCTACTTTTCTGTGCGGAATGCAATGATTGACTGCGTGTGTCTCCTGCAGGAAAGTATATGCTAGGGCTTTGTTGGTAAGTAGTGCGTTTATTACTCGCCAAAAAAGTACTCCGTTCCATCTTGTGATGTACCAGAGCGGATGCCGCAGCAACCAATCCATGGCTCGGAGCATGCCAGGGACCTCCTGGTCGGGCAAAGCAACACGTGGAATGGGAAATCGTGGCACTTGTGGAGCCCCGGATTGGCCATGACGGCTCGTAGCGTCCATTAGGGTATACCGTATTTACTCGCATAATGAACGCACTTTTTTTCCGAAAAATCGAGGCAAAGTTGGGGGGTGCGTTCATTACGCGAGGTAAAATTTTTGCGTCCGTATTTACTCGCATAATGAACGGACCTTTTATCCCGCAAAAATCGACCTAACTTCTTATCTCTTTGCGCGCGGCGCGGAGACTCCAAAGCCAAACTGCGATGCGCAAAAAAAAAAAATGCCCCTCTCCATCTTTTTTTTCTTTCTTGCTTCTGTGTTTGTTTGTTTTTTTTTCCCCGCCTTTCGCAAGTTGTTTTGTTTGCCCACGCTGCCCATGCTTTCGCGACCTCGCTGCACCAGGGTAGAAAAGTGCGTTCATTTCGAGGGCTTCTCGCTTCTCTTTCCAAAGTGCGAGGAGGAGGCGAGGGCAGGATGCCTTCATTATGTGCGCTTTGCTTGGGCGAGGGCTTCTCTGCTTTTCTTTCTTATCTCCTTGCGCGCGGCGCGCGACCCTGGAACCAAACTGCGTCGTGCGAAAAAAGAAAAGAGCTCCTCTTTATGCTTTTTTCTTTTCTCTTAATTCCGTGGATTTTTTTTTTGCCGTCTTTCGCAAGCTGTTTTGCTTTGCTTAGGCGAGGGCTTCACCGCTTCTCTTTCCTATCTTCTTGCGCGACGCGCGCGGCTCGCGACCAACCTGCGCTGTGCAAAAAAAAAAAAAAAAAACTGTTTTGTTTTTTTTTTCTCTTGGTTCTGTGATTTTTTTTTTTGCCGCCTTTCGCAAGTTGTTTTGTTTCGCTTTGCTTAGGCGAGGGCTTCTCCGCTTCTCTTTCTTAACTCCTTGCGCGCGGCGCGCAACCCAAAATCCAAACTGCGCTGTGCAAAAAAAAAAAAAAGTCTCTTTCTTATGCTTTTTTTTTTGCTTCCGTTGGATCTTTTTTTATTTTTTAACGCCTTTCACAAGGCGTTTTGTTCGCTCACGCTGCACATGCATTCGCGACCTCGCTGCACCAGGATAGAAAAGTGCGTTCATTTCGCGCGCCTGGAGGGAGGGGGTCAAAATTTTGACGTCCGAGTTGGGGGTGCGTTTATTACGCGAGGGAAAAAAAAGTCGAAATTTTGGGAGCCGACTTGGGGGTGCGTTCATTACGCGAGTGCGTTCATTGTGCGAGTAATACGGTACCCTAAGGCATAACTGAGCATGACGTGGACTGTGGTGGACGAGCCACGTGAGCTAAATTGGAGCCGAGAGGGTGCTCCGTCGTTTTGATGGCGATGTTCCTCGTTTTGCGTGTGTGTGGGAGTATACAGTCACGATACTTGGAGTGTCAAAAAGTGATGTTTGCCTATTCATTGTAGCAGTGGTTGTCACGCTTGATGTACGTACCCACAATTGCTTTTTCTCCTACTTTTTGCCTATCTCGCTTGGACTGATGCGGTCCGCAGTATGGAGTAAGTAAATAAACGTGAAGTCAGAGAAGACATTCGCTCGCAGCTCTGGATGGGTTGAGATGGCTCGTAGCATCTCCTGCAGTCTGGGTGAAAATGGAAGGGAGCGTAGTGTTGTCCGCACATCTTGGCAGTGGCATGAGTTGAAGAGGCGAGCAGATAGCTGTAAAACATGTTGCCCATGTGCATGCTTGGGAAGACTGAGGCAACTAACAGTTTGTTTCACTGTGACTCTCGCTTGGGAGCTGTGCTCTGGCTAAAATAAAATTAATTAATAAAACAAAAGTACAGTAATACATCAAATCAAATTTTATTTCCAAAAATGGTTTAAACAGAAAAGAAAACAAAAAAAAACTACCACTTGGTAATTGGCAATGCACCAACGTGGCCAATGGGTTCGTGGAGAAATGTGTCGTCCGGTTTTCGTCCTCTATGTTATTCTCTCAAACACCGGAATAAATGGGTGCAGGAAAAAGTTGGGCAGGCATGCAATTCAAAAGAAGAATGTGTAATGCACCAAAACCCAGTTTAAGTGAAGTACTTGTACATTTGTACCTATTTACAGAAAATAATATTTCCATTGGCATATCTTTTTAGAAACGGAGGTGGTAGGGAGTTTTAGTAAATTGCTCAAACACCTCCGATACCGCCATTGATACGATGTATGGGCTAGGGCATTGGCGGAATGTCGGATATCGTTACTGGAGGTATCGAAACAATCTACTAAAGCTCTCTAATGTAGGACACTGATAAACTCGTTAAACAACAGGCGAGCTGGTGATGACACAGTGATTGTACGCGGTGGTTTGTGAAGAAAGACAGTATATGATAGTTTTAGTTTTTGTATTCAGTTCTAATCTGCGTCGAAGGAAAGGAGTAAATTTGGGTGATAAGAGCATAGTAGCATATTCCTAGCTGTGCTGGCTTCTATTCCTTGCACAGCCTAATTTCAATGCTCGTAGCATGGCCCAAGTAGGCATTTTCAAACACTGTTTGGAAGCTTTAGTTTTGAAGTGTGAGAATCGCCTTTTTCTGGGGAAGGACTGAGGTAGCTCTTGTTTCAGGGCCAAGAGGTTACTGGAGGAGAGGAGGCTGCAGAAGCTCAAGGAAGAGGAGGAGGTAATCTCTTTGCTCAGCTCTGCAGAAGGCCTCCATGGCACCACTGGCCTCGAGGCCTTTGTTACTGCACGCAAGGTTACGAGAAAATGTGTCTTAACGACAACAGAGCTTTACTGTGGGGGGGGGTGCATTTCAACAGCTTTGTTGAAATCCCCCGCCATCATTGCACAATCTGACGTGAAAACTCTCTGTAGAGTGCCGATGAAAATATTTGCGGGTCATTGGAAAGAAACGCTCGTTTATAGAACATTGGTTTTGAGAAACGAAAATGGCACGGTGTTCCCCGCAAGTCCCTGCAAGCAGGCGACCTCGTGGCCCGTAGGTCTAGCTAGTCCGGAACTTTCTCCACTTGGACCCCGGAGTGGAGGTGCCTCTTTCGAAGCGAGTAAAAGCGCCATGGGAGGGGGCAAGGTCGCAGCGATCCCACCGAGCTTTGGTGTCGGAGAGAAACTACCCCCATGTGACGCAGGCTGGAAGCGTTCCAGGTCTACCTGGGTGGTGGCAGTGTACCAGAGGTTGGATGCGCCGTGAGAGGGCAGCCCTTAACGGAGCGGTCCCTTCCCAGGCGACCAAGCGGAGCGAGCTGGAGCGCCGTCGGGTGGCTCGGGAGCTGCAGCTGGCCCGCCAGGCGAAGGAGGACGGGGAGCGGCGGGAGTGGGCGCAGAAGAGGGCCCGGGAGAAAGAGGAGGAGCGCCGGCACCGGGAGGCTATCCAGGCACAGATCGCCCAGGACAGGTGAGCACTGATGGGGAAACAGGCGCTCGGACCACGGGCTCGACGGGGCTCTGCTCGGAGCCTCGGAGGAATTCTCCGAGACGGTCGGCCGTCATTCCGGGTTCATTTGCTCGCTCATCTGTTTGTTTAGAATGGAGAGATGCTTCGGCCTCAGCTGCGATCACTTAAGGAGTGTTTCACCTCAGTGTAGGTATATTTCAAGTTATGTGAACTGTGGAGGGCATTATGTAATATATAATGTGCAATGCAAATTGAAAGTGAAAAAAAAAAAATAAATATCCATGTCAGAAAGAGAATGTGTGGTATGGAACGTGGTTATATATGCATTTGAGCATTTGACCGCAGCGCCCTCTCGTCTATAATTGTTGAGCCAATGCATGCAAAGTTTAACGCGATTATATATGCATTTGACCGCAGCGCCCTCTCCCGTATAGACGTTGAGCGGCTACATGGAACGTTTCATCCATGACATCCCCAGCTCTTGAGTTACTACCACATCTCAGAGCCCCTACTCGTCCCGCAGTCGTGGCCGAGTGGTTAAGGCGATGGATTAGAAATCCATTGAGTTCAAAGGTTCAAAGCACAGGTTCAAATCCTGTCGACTGTGCAAACAAATTTTTTTTTTTTTCATAATTTGTTTTTTGCCTTACACGAGCACGTGAGCACGTGAGCTCACGAGCATCGAGCTAGGGCTACGGACGGACATGGCTAGCCCCTAAGGAGCTTCGCCCCTAAAAGTTTTGAAATGCATTAGTTGTGAGCAGATTAGAGGACCTCAAGCACTAGCTGTCTCGAATTCTAACGCTGTTGAAATAACCTTTTGATTGGGCGGAGGATATGGATAGCAGACTGTGTACCGTGTCTCGTGACATACCGTATTTACTCGAGTAATAGCTGCACTGTTTATGAAGAAAACCTGAGGGTTTGCTTTTCCGCAGAGCATGCTGATTGCCAATCACCGCAATCGACAGCATGATTACAGCTGTTTACAGGACAGAGATAACGTCTTTGTGCGAAGATACCATTTGTGAAGATTCCACTTGTATGGAGAATCGTGTTCTCGATTTGGTTACGCAATGATTGGCTGTATATGTGTTATGTGGGAAAGTAGATGCAAGGGACGCATTCATGAACAGTGCGGCTATTACTCGAGTAAACACGGTACTTACTTCCTCTTCAAAGTCCCGCCGGACGCCATGTTGATGAACTTTCATCCTGCAGCTTTCTACTCACAGTGGCAATGTTCTCCAGATTACTCGAGTTCTTTTACATTGTGGTGTACTGCACCAGCCTGGAAGTAAAGGAGCATTGGCTGGTACTCGATTTGTATACGTACCAGTCTTTATTCATACTCGGGTCGATCCAGCAATAAAGAGGTTGACCCGGCGGTGGCCAAAAAGCTCTCGGTAGATGCCACCAATGTAACTCTGAAAGAAAGAAAAAAGCGGCGTAGGCTCGCTCGCGATTATGCGGCCCAAATACGTCTCCGGTCGTACTTACCGATTTCTGTCCTCGACGGAGCTACTTGCCATGCTTGTGCGTGTCACCAACCCTAAAAATGACTCCAATAACTAGTCATCTGCGTGCAAACTAACAAGGAAGGTGGCAGATGCCGTTCCTCAACATTCTGGAACGCGGCTCTGTAGAAGTAAAAAGGCTCTATAAGGGTGCCAACAATACCGTGGGCGTTGCAGGGCAGACAGGGCCGAGCGCTACCAGCACGAGAGGGCGCAGGAGGAGCAGCAGCGCAGGGGCGCGAAGCCGCCCTCCTTCAGGAGCAGCAGCAGAGGCTCAGCCAGGAGGCTGCAGCACGCAGGTACGCACCTCGGCCACCAGGGAGACGCCCATCCTAGACCCACGGTGCCCCAAGCGCGTCTCCGACCAGCACACTCGCCGCGTCTTCGTCTCGTCCCCCGCCCCATGTTCGCCCGGTTTCGTCCCACCCGAGAAGTGCCACGGCTCTCCACAATCCCGATGGTGTCGCGGCGGTAGAGGTCGTTGCGGCGGACGGTCGTCCTTATGTGGCCCCATTTGCAGGCATTGGTTGGGATGCCACGACGGCAGTGGCACTTAGTCCGCTTTGCTGGCACTTCTACGACCGACCGACGGGATCCTTACATTCCGTAGCATTCCCCGGTGGCTCCTTCGGGACCAGTTTCATACGTGGGCGGTCTAGCGCTTTAGACCAACTGGACGTAGACGCATTTCGAGCACCATCTTTGCGACGAGGGCCTTTTGCGTGCCTTTAGGAGACAAATCGAGAAAAAGATTGCGAGCAGACGGTCGACGAAAGGGACCGGCGTAGCTCGCTGCTACTTGTTCCACGATACCTCGGGCACTGCGCGGACATTTACGAAGCGAAACGTTTCGACCTGGCCTTAGTGTCGCTCTCTTCGCCCTTCGAGGAACTGATTTTGTAGCGCTACGGTGCTTGGGACGCTTCTCCGACCGCTGCATTTACCGCATCCAAAAAGTGTGGTGGCTTAGCTCGGCTATGCCAGGATATACGTAGCTTGAGCTTATGCGCACAAAATGAGAGGCGCTATCAAGCAGCTCCGGTGCAGCGTCAGACTTGGCTACTGCGCAACGGAGGCACAGGGCTGGGCACGCGGCGGCGCCAGTGCGTCTGTCGCGGCTATGACGTCAATCCTCTGGAATGCGAAGACCGGAGAGGCGCGCGCGGTGGCAATAGAGCCCGCGGTGGCGACAGCTCCGGCACGCCAGCTGTGTGCCGTGTGACGTCGCTGCTCCTCGCGCTTGCGCAGATTGGCGGGCGCAGGCGGTGGCAGCGGAGCCCGCGGTGACGGCGGCTCCGTTGCTCCGCCACGCCAGCTGTGCGCCGTGTGACGTCACTGCTCCTCGCGCTTGCGCAGCACGGAGTACGGCTCATTATGAGAGCCACGCGAAACTGCTCAACCTCGGCCAGTGTAGCTAACGCTACAAAGTGCTTCCTCGATTTCCGCCCGACGACGTCGTAAAAGTGTCGCACTGTCGCCAGCCACGATTCCCGCGCCGTCGCAGCAGTGGTGTTCGGATGTGGCAGATGCTGCGTTGCACTGCGGGTCGCTCTCCAGAGCGACAGTCCACGGAAGTGTGGCAGCCGCAAGTTGGGGTGCCGCACCAACAGCAACACTCGCATTCTCTCGTGCTTTTTTTTTTTTCGCATCTTCCACATTTAGTTGTTAGGATCGTGGCATGGCGGCTTTTGTGAAGTCGTTACCTTTCTGAAACCATTTTAGATGCGTGGGCGGAGCAAAACGCACCAGTGGGAGACGCATTCCAAACACCGTAGTGGCACCTTGTGTGGGTGCCGCCGTATGCGCCCTGGACGAACCCCAATTGCATTTGTTATTTTTCAGCCTCGTGGCCAGGATTCAATTCAGACTTCCAGACGGCTCGTCGGCCACTCACACATTTGATGCGACTGCAACCTTGCAAGATCTCCGCAACTTTGTACTCGAGGTGAGGCTCCCTGTTTCTGAGTGCCGCTTTGCGCAATGCTGAAAGTTTTTGTAAGTCTATGTTCTTTCACTTCTTTTTGTAAGGTAGGTTCAAAAACAATAATTGAACAGAGCCAGAACTAATGTGTATTTAAAAATGCAGTTTCCTTAAAGGGGGTTATGACACGAAAATAAATGCATAGATTATTCTTGAAATGGAATGCTAATATGGTCAAACCCGGATATATTGAATTCAAAGGGGATCGTAAAATGGTCGGATATATCGATAATTTGATATACAAAAATATCTTAACTTCAGCTCCAGTTGAAATTTCCTGCCGTCTCTGCTAATACTGAAGGCCGCGACAAACGGGACCTTACCAAATAGAGCCTCTTAAGAGCCGCTAAATACAGTAGAGCTTAGTTGGTGAAGATCACAAGCACCGCCGCGTTTATGCGACTGTGTTAGCGATCGTTTACGACTGGCCACGACCTCCATACAGCACCAACAACAAAACACAAAAAATAATTTTAAAAAATGAAAAAACAAAAAACAAGTCACATATAAGAAAAAAAAAAGAAAGTTAAGCAAGCAACAAAAAAGAAATCACTAAATTCAGGCAGCACAAAAAGAAAGGCAAAAAAGGAACAACCGGGCAAAGCAAAAAACGGCAAAGAAAAAGGTAAACAAAGATGAGGCCTTCAAAGTGTGATTCCTCAACCATTAGACACTTTCGCCTTGAAGGCCTTTTTTATTTTATTTTTTTATTTTATTTTGGGGTTAGGGAATCATGCAGCGACCGCTGTGTTCGGGAAAGAGGGCACGCTACCGTTCCAGCATCCAGCAGCGGGGGAACACTCCCTGTCCTCCCTACTGCGTGCGTGCCCTTCCCCTTGCCTTTGCCGTCCTCCACTTTTTTTTTTTGCAGCGGAGTTGTTAAAGGACACATGCAAAGGAAAAAAACATGTTTTTTAAACAGCCTAAATGGAAAAAGTATGTTATAAAACGAATTTACAAAGAAGAAAGAAAAATTTTAGAGCTATATTTACGGCGCTCTACGAATTTGTAGTTGGCACCCGCGAGAACCGCCGCTGGTCACGTGGTAGACCTGTGCGTCGCCGCTGCCGCACGCTGAGCGTTGTGCGCCGCCGCTTCAGTGCGTTTCTCACGCCGCCGTCGCCGCTGCCGCACAAGTTCGTCTGCTTCGGGACGCCGCCGCCGTCATCTGGCCGGCGCACAGGTCTATCACGTCTGCTTGCGCTTTTTCAAAAGCTTTATTCGGGCTCTAAAAGTTACTTATTAATCTTTGTTTTTTGTTGCACTTCAAACGAAGATGAATAAGTAACTTTTCGAGACCATAGGAAGCTTCCGAAAGAGCGCAAGTACCACGTGACAAATAAGGGCCAGTCACGTGATAAATATGGGCCACTTTTCCGCGGCGCCCGTGGGCGCCAACTACAAATTCGTATAGCGCCGTAATTATAGCTCGTAAAAATGTTATTTTTCGTTGTAAATTCGTTTTATAACTCCCTTTTCCCGACCCGGCTGTTTAAAAAAAAGATTTTTCCTTTGCATGTGTGTTTTAAAAGTTCTAAAGCCGGTGACAGGTTAAGAGCGAAGTGGAAGCTCCCATCTCTTTGCACTTTAGTAGAGCGAACGCTGAAGAGGAGGCGACCTCCTCTCCACCATTTGCTCTGCTAATGTGGAAAGGAGTGGGAGGAGCTTCCACTTCCTTCTTGACCTGTCACTGGCTATAAGCTCCCCAGGATCGTGTCCACCAGCAAAGAAATTGTGACACCAAACTCTGGACAGATTCCGCCATCTACGAGCGACGGCGGAAAGCAGACAACTGTTTTCCGCCGTTGCTCATAGATGGCGGCAACCTCTCTTCGTAGGAAGAAGAGCGGTTTGGAGCGGCGATGTAAGCAGCAGCGCGAATGGTTCCGCTATCGCTCAAGTTCCGCTGCATCGAGCACTTCAGATTTTCTTGCGAAAGAAGAGATCGCTTGCCTGGAAAGCCACTGCCGAGAACAGAAGCTACAGCTCCGCTGCTCTCCCTTCTTTACCAAAGTAAAAAGGCTGAATGTTGTTTTTTTTTTACAACTGCTCTATTGCTGCATATCCCTGCGTATCCCCGCGTGCGTATGATGGCTTGGCGATCTTCCAGCCCCGCAACGCAAGCTATGTGCTCAATGTGCTCACCCCAGGCGCAATCCGACCGCCGGAGAAGCGACGGACGGCCGTTTCATTCGCTTTATCATTCGTTACATCAAGTGTCCCCGCCATGGGAGTTCGCTACCGAAAAACAGCGCTCCTATACCATGACATGTGATTTTCAAGGGGATGTTTGGACTGTTTGATAGAAACAATAATTCTAAATACCTGGGTGTGATATAACTGGGCTCGACTGTAGGCTACCTAGTATATACACGAAGTTAAGCGATTTTTAGAGCTCTGGTAATTGCAATAATCAATTTACGAATTTTCGTCATTTTCATCTGGCGGCCAGGCAGCACTACCCAATTAGTCACACCATGGTGTCCATCAACCACGGGATGATAAACGCTCCCTCATTCTAGGCGGCCCCATGATCGCCCAAGCTCCCCTCGCTGCGGTACGACCAAAACCGCTCATGCAACTTGGTGATCTGAACGCTACTCTCTCTCTCTCACCCCCGGCCCATTAACCTTCCACCCTGCATGCGCCTGCGAATATTCCCGGATGACTGTGACCACGGCGAGTTTGTCCCTCGCCGTCGCTGGAGCTGGTCGCCAGCAGGTCGCAGTCAAAATGAACAGCTTCCAACATCTCTGGATAACAATCACTCTTTTCGTTGCTACGATCAATGTCGAACACTTTGACAAGCCAGGCGATGCCGTAGACGTAATCAACACGGACCGCATGCTCGAAACGCGGAAGGTAAACGAGCAAGCTGAAGCTCGAGATGCCAAGAGAGCCAAGGCTGTGAGTGCGTGCAAGGGGACGCTGTGCGGGAGGATGGTGACTTCACCAGCCTCCAGCCACTTCGGTCTTTTCGAATGGGGCGGATTCGAGGGACCCGCGTATGAATCGATTTATCCACGAAACTATCGCGCCACTTTCGAGACAAATTTAGCAGGATTATAGGAACATACAATGGGTCCTAGCAGTCAGTGAAACCTGTTTAGAACGAACCCTAGTAGAGCGAATTATTGTTGATATCGAACTTACGGAAAATTTAAATGAAAATGCACGCAAAAAGTACTTTTATAACGAACAACATATTGGCTATATCGAACTTTTTTTTCCCCTGGGAAGGCTTCCAAAACCGCGCAAACAATCGTCTTCTAGCCTGTCCCTTGCCCCAAAAAAGAAGTAGGAATGAAAGAAAATTCCAAAAGTTCAAGTTATGGACAAAATTGAGCGAAGAGAAGCGACTCAGGAGGGGGAAAGCTAAAGAATACACTTTGCACGCACGCTCAGAAAAAACAAAACTTTTCATCCCAAAGCATTTCCCACGAAGAGAAGCGATTCAGAAGGGGAGACAAGCTAAAAAAGTAAACTCTGCACGCATGCAAAAAGAAGTAAAAAAATTGTAGCGCCTTGTTACTAGCGGAAGTGAAGAGATGAGAAAGAAAGAGAAGCTCTTCGCCTTACAACGAACGCATCGTGGAAGTTCGGTGTAAATGTTTTGTGCTATATCGAACTACTTTCTATATCGAACTGATCGTAGCGTTTTCTGCTGTTCGTTATAAACGGGTTTGACTGTATGTCATATTTTGTTTTTGGCGCGTCGTAACTCCTGGCACGTCATAATCGCCTGGGTAATGGCTGCATACCACCTGTAATGTTTTGTTGTTTTCATAACTTTCAAATTAGCCTGCCTGGCACACAGAAGGGTCTTTTCAGAACTGCTGCACAAGAAAACGCCAACCAAAGAACAGATTTCAAAGATGTATGTGCAATGCAGTGTTGGGAAGTACTTTAAGTACATTGTACTTAAAGTACTACTTCAAGTAGATTTAGGAAACTTGTACTTTACTTGAAGTACATTCGCTGAGTATGTACTTGTACTTTACTTAAAGTACTTTTTTCTGGTACTTTCCGAGGAAAGTACAATTCCCGACTTCAAAGTACATTCCCCAAATTTGGTTTTGTTAAATTTGTATCACGAAATGATGCTTTGTAAACTCCGAAGAAATACTGGGAAGGATATTCTACTCTCAGCAGAGACTTGAGCAGACGACGCATCACTCCGCTTGTTCTGGGGGCGGCTTTCCAGTAGCTTTTTGAACTCTCGCTACTTCTCGGTCGTTCAGCGCAAGTGAGGAGGTTTAAAATATTATGAGGGCAAAATTAATCATAATCTAGCACCTGAAACTGTGGTGCGGAACAATTAAACTTTCAAGTCGAAGACAAAGATAACGGAGGAACACGTCACAATGTTTTGAGACATTCTCTTTTATCTTTTCCTTCGACTTGAAAGTTCCTCAATTTTTTGCACCTCAATCTCAGGTATCACATTATGATTAATTATCACCAGCTCGCTTGCACACTCACCGACGTCATGCTCTCTCCCAGTATATATTTAACACCCTTGGGTGCAAAAATCCAGTGCAAGCGGCACCGAATTCAGAAGAGGGACTTCTGAATTTAGCTCAATTCTTAAAAATAACTACTCTGTGGCCACTTCACTTTATCAGATGTTCGCCGCTGTTTTTGAAAATAGGTCATGCACCTTGATTACCTCTGGGTAATGCATACCAGTTAAAAGATCACTGTATACACGTTTGCAAGCCCGGTCTCAGGGTGCCGCCATTTTGCCCAGTGGGGTGCGCTTGGGCGCGGCCATAATCCGATTATGACGCCTTAGCAAGGCTTCGTAATCGGATTAGGACGCGTCCAAGCGCACCCTAGCGAGCAAAATGGCAGTGCCCTAAAGCCGGACTTGCAAACGTGTATACGGGAATTAAAGGACATCATGAAAGATTGTATTAAAATACTTGTACTTTACTTTGAAAGTACATTGTATTTATAGTACTTTACTTCAAGTACATTGCGCCCAGTGTACTTACTACTTTACTTAAAGTACATCACGTCTCATTTACTTTGTACTTTACTTGAAGTAGCTTTTAGATGTACTTTACCCAACACTGGTGCAATGTTGCAAAATGTTCACTTACTAACGACGGGGGTTCCTTCGGGAAAAATGTTTTTATTGTATTTTCTACTTCGCACGTTTTTCAACCTATATAGTCGAACGATTTTTCGCACTTTGCATAGCAGTGTGCGTCACGTGCAACTCTCTTCGTCGCCTTAAAATGTAAATCTTTCCCAAACGGCACTCTTCGGCAGACGAATGCTTACTTTTGCCGTTGTTACGTATCGTCCTTGCGTCATGTTTGCAGCCCATAAGGCTCTAAGGTAAATTTATGGAAATGCACGTTATATGCATCGGCGTTTATTTTTTTTCACATCCCAGATGCTTGTCGCGAGCCTTGTCGCAGTAGTGCGCATTATGCGCCGTAAGACAACGTAACCACCGTGGAACGCAGCAACCACCGCTTTGTCGAACATCTTGGGAGGTGTTGGTAGCAGAGGCTTGCTTTGTGCAGACGATCCGGCCGGGCTTTTCTTCCTTCTCCCTGTCAACGACGTTCCCCGGAAGGAGTTCACTCACGGCCAGTACAGCCAGAGCCTGCAGCAGCTGGAGCTCACCCCTTCGGCCGTGCTGCTTGTCGTGCCCGTGAGTGCCTCCTCCCCAAAGACGACGCCTGGAATGTGTCTTTGTCCCGTGCGGTGACCTTCCTATCTTGCCCAGAGCCAGTCCTGGAGCAGCGACAAACTGTTTTGAGGGCTGTCCAAACGGGATACGGCAAATGTCATCGCGGTAAAGAAAAGTGCGAGCTTCTCTGAAAAGACGTAGAAGTTACAGTGTGCGCAACCGTTTGCAGTTTGGACATTGACCACGCAAACTGTGTGTCTTGCCTCCTCGCCGTCGTCTCTTCCCCTTCCTCGTTTTCGGGAGATATGGGGCCGACAACGGTGGTGGAGACCTCGACGACGGCTAGCAGAGCACGCGAGCGGCTGTCCGGACCCACGTGATGGGCACGTTCTGAGCGTCTGTCCAAACCCTGCAAAAAGAAAAGCGAAATTGGATTGGAACCGGACAAAAGCCTCCGCTTCCAGTACAGCAAAAACTGTGACTTCAGAAAATGTGTCCTGGTCGGACGGCCTCGCGCGGGATCCAACGTGTCGTGCTGTTGGACATTAACATCTCGGCGGTTGCTCGTAGAAATGCTGGCAAAAAGGGCGAAGGGGTGCGAGGGTTGCCGTCGTCGTAGCATTCCAACTCGCGTCTGCTTCGGTTTCGGTCCGGCTGCTGAGTGACCTTTGGCAGAAGGAGTGCCTGCCGCGTCCTCCGCTGCCAGGTCGGGACCGCAGCAGCTGCTTTTGTGACGAATCGGGGGATACGTTGGAGGACTCAGTAAGTGCACCGGTCGGAGACGGAGGGGCACCGTGCCCTCGCGGAGCAAACATTGGGCCGGTGTTCACAACACCGGAGCTGTCACGTACATGTTTGCACAGCGTCGAGACTTGGAACCGCAAATGGAGTCGGCTGCGGTCACAGAGAGGATGGGAACGGCGGAAGAGTTTCGGCCGTCCCACCTTCGGCGCGAGTTTCCCTCCTCGGATAGCAGTTCGGCGTCTCGCGAGTTTGAGCGTGCACGTGCAGCCGGGTCGCAACAAAAGACAAGGAGCGTGTCCTGGGGGCCGGGCATTCGAAAGAGATGCCATTCTGATCCCCTCATTGACTACGGCGCCTCATTCCTCTCGTCCTTGGGGGAAAAAAAAAGGAACAAGAGCTCTCGCCGTGTTTCTGTCGCAAGAGCTAGGAGTAATGCAGCCCCATTCACTACAAACGTGCACGTGTGCCTGGAGTAGAGCTGCCAAGTCACGCGTCAACCACTGTTTATGGGCCCCGAGCTTCGCTAATACAGTTGAACCTTGATGCAACGAAACCTGATTTTACGAAGTTCCCGATGTAACGAAATAATTAGCGGGTCCCGGTGACTTCGTTACATCGAGGTTCAATTGTACGATGAATTGTTTCGATGGTGCGACTGCACGCTTAATGTTTTTCTTCCAAGCCATAGGAATCGGCCGATGACCTGCTCTGGTAACATTGAGTGGTCCTGACATTTCAGTAGGCACGTTGTAAGTAAAAAGCGACGTGTCACTCTGAAATAAAGTGGTAACGCCGTACATTCGATGCAGAATTTATCCCGAAGCTGCCCTTCACCCATCAGTCGTCCTCATACACCAACGTGGGGCTATAACACCGGGAAACCTGGACGTCACTTGAGGTCTTTAGTAAATGGCTCAAAACCTGCTTAGCTTGCGAAGTATGGTGTATCTTTGACCCTCGCATTAATAATTGGCGATAGCGAGAGATGCGTGTCACACGGATAGCAGGGACATTGGGGTGCACGAGGCATCCGACATAATATTCGGATGGTTTCATCGATGTTTGCGAATGTGCGTGTCAATTCTGTGGAATCATTTTGGCATCCTGATACTGTAGAAAAAAAGTAAGTAGAAGAATATTCGGAATGCCTCCATTCCTATACTACTTCTACTTCTGCAAATTCGAATGGACAGAGCTCGATAACCTGTCTGAAATTCAGTGCTGTCCAGTGGCTCAAATATCGGTGCAACTTTGGTCACGCTAACGCCGGGGAAAATGTTCTATTTCATCTTGCACTGTCAGTTTCATATATCATTGGCAGACGTTCCACTATCGAGATTAAGGTTTCTATTCAACTTGATAGGAAGGACCAAACGTCTGGATTATTATGTATAGGCAAAAAGAAAATGGTGCAAGAAGAGCCTGCACTTCTGGGAACATAGAGGAAATGGTGCCGGTTCGTAGGTCGCCCTCAGATACTTCTCCTTTTAAGGCTCACTAATATTGCTCGACAATTTCAGGTTGTTTTTTTCATATAGACCTTTTGTGAAATCCCCAAGCGCCCCGGCCCGCGCGCGAGGAATTGTGGGAGAGACTGTCCCTCGCCTGGCCGCTCTGCCTTGAGATCGCATTGCCTTGTCGCTTGCCTCCTCTTAATCCTCTGTTTTTCAATTTCATTACCTATTTTTATCTATTCCAGTGTATTTCTATTTCTTCCAAGTGCTTCTATACTCTTCTGCGCGTGATATTTCTTTTTATATATATATATATAGTATTTGTGTCTTTATTTCGCCTTTTTCGACGGGAGTGCCGACGGACAACACGCCGCTTCGCGCATCGTTCCCCGGGTGAGTGCTACCGTTGCCACCAATTCCTATCGCGCTGTTAGCTGTTCATTTTTATTCATTTGACCCGCGCACAGTCGAGAGGAGCCGTTTATAGACACCTGCGCACATGTCATAGGGGTAGGCAGAACTCTGAATCAACAATCGCGACGCGAGAGCCGAGTGCGCTGGGATTTGGCCGTCCGCGCTCGCTCCATTGACTCGCACTGTAGCGTGTGCCTTCGAGTGCCGCTTACTTGACCAAGATACAGCACGCCACTTTGTCGCCGCTTACCATTTGTCCGAATTTTTGCGAAGCTGAGGCATATGCAACGCTGCGGCGCCTGACAACTGCGCACTGCGGCGCGATCCCTTCGCAAACGCCGACGGCTCAATGTCGCGGCTTGAATGCGCCTATGGCATGCCTTCGTACAATCTATCTGCTAAGCGGTTGTCAGTTGCCAACTCCCTTTTTAAAATGCAGAGATGTGTTGCCGCAAAATCATTTGTCCGAATGCCTGCGAAGCCGTAACACCGTTCGTCATATCCAGCGTGCGGTGCCTGACAAACTGCGCGCAGCGGCGCGAGCCCTTCGCAAGCGCCGGTGGCCCAACATCGCGGCTTGTATGCGCTTATGGTATGCCTTCTTAATCTATCTGCTAAGCGGCTGTCAGTTGCAAACACCCTTTTTCAAGTGCAGAGATGTGCTGTCACCCAGGCAGTCATCTTGAAACTCGTAGTTCCTTCGATAATTTTATTTCTCGAGCCAAGATGTCAGCTGATGCTCGAGTCAAGGTGTCAGCAACTGGCACCTGCCGAGGAGACTGACCATGAATGCATGCAAAGGCGCATACAAGCCGCGACGTTGAACCGCCGTCGCTTGCTAGAGGCTCGTGCCGCTGCGTGCAACTTTCAGTCGCCGCAGCGTTGGATATGCCGAACGGTGTTACGGTTTCGCAGGCATTGGGACAAATGATTCGCGACGGCAAAGCGGCGTGCTGTATCTTGGTCAAGTTAAGCGGCACTCGAAGGCATACGCTACAGTGCGAGTCAACGGAGCGAAGCGCGGGCGGCCAAATCACACCGCACTGGGCTCTGCCTACCCTTATGACATGTGCGCGGGTGTTCATAAACAAAAATGAACAGCTAACAGCGCGATAGGAATCGGTAACAATGGAAGTACTCACCTGGGAACGCACGCGCGAAGCGGCGTGTTGTCCGTCGGCGCTCCCGTCGAAAAAGGCGAAATAAAGACACAAATACTACATATATAGACAAGAAATATTTCACGCAGAAGAGAATAGAAATACTTAGAAGCAATAAAAAATACACTGGAATAGATAAAAATAGGTAATGAAATCGAAAAAAAAACAACAGAAGTTTAAGAGGAGGCAAGCGACAAGGCATTGCGATCTCAAGGCAGAGCGGCCAGGCGAGGGACAGTCTCTCCCACAATTCCTCGCGCTCGGACCGGGGGGCTTGGGGAAATTGCAAATCGTCTATTGGGTGAACACTTTGATAGTATCCAAATAGCAATTGCTGGCTTAACACATGTTCTATATTCTAACTTTTTAATGCGAGTTGGTGGGGTAAACAAAAGGTAAGGGCGCAAACGAGCTGGTGGTGGTTAAACATTTCGAAAAAAAGACTCGGACAAAGAGACTGGACAAACACAAAGTCTTGAGACTTTGTGTTTGTCCGTCCCTTTTTGTCCCAGTCTCGGGTTTTTTCGAAATGTTTGGTGGGGTAGGTGGGATAACCCAGTGTTGCTAACACCGAAGGACCGGTCATTTAATTTACCCAGTCACGTCTCATTGTTATGGACCCCGTTAATATGACTACCCCAGTACATGGACAACACTTTCAGGGACAAACTGGGTAGATACACACTTTTTTGTCTCGTTATTAAGAATGATTTGTGGGGAAACAGAGCTGTCCATATTAACGAGGCATGACTGTCTCTGTGCTCGACTCGGCTTCAGAATCAGGCGGTGGTCCCGTCGGCACTGACCGACTCGGGGGTGTCAGCCCTGAAGTTCCTGGGGTCGCTGCTGACACCGCTCATGTTCCTCTGGAGCCTGCTCACGGGACTGTTCTTTGGATCTCCGGCCCCGACGGAGCGCTTGCCCGAAGGGGCGGCTCCGGATCCGCCCCAGGAGCAAGGGTAGGCCTGCCTCGCGGATGATCTCTCGCAACCTGGGCTCCGGTAGGGGCCATGACTGGCTGCGTCCTGCCTTCTCCTATACCTTCACAAATGCTGTGCATGCTTTCTTCGTCTTCGTCTATGCATTTACAAAGCACTCCCTTTCCCACACTGGTGGAAAGATGGAAATGCAAAGAGTGCACTCTAACACCGCAATGTGATTTTCGGGAAAGAACATAAAAAACAAGGACGGGCCCTTCCCTTTATTTATATTACCCTTACCAGCACGCCCTCTATTTTTTTTTTTTTTTTTAATGGAGTGAATGAGTTATTGTAAAGGGTCCGGAGTGTCAAGGAACTTGGTGATGAGTGTGATCTGTGGCCACCATGAGTGTGCGAAGGATTAGTAGTTCTGGGAACGTCTTGAGCCCTATTGCTCTCAGCTCGGCTTCGAGTGTTCCTTTAAAATGTAAAAAGAAACAAGTTTTGGAGGGGTAGTATTCATTCTTTTGAAAAGAATGGACCCTGGGTTGTTTGAAGAAGGTTCCTCGTGAAGGCTGAGATCATCTTTTCTCTCTGTTTCTTTATTTTGGTGAAGGTTTGGGTGGCGTGGCATTTTCCTTGCCGCTTGTACTTGGGTCTCTCATTCTTTCCGGTAACTTAAACCTGCATGTAGTCATATAATTATTGCAGTTGCTTTCGAGGCATATGCTGTCTGTCCTTCTCGTTACTATTTTTTGTCAGTCGTGGGTCTTCAGCCTGACGCTTACCTATATACAACTTTCGTTAAAACATAAAAGAGTGTGTTACAGATGCCGTCCAGACTCGGGGATTAGGTTTGAACACCGAAATGCTTGGGTAATGTCTGTGTAATCCCGGTTGCATTTCTTGCGCGTGCAGGGGTGCTCGGCGCCGCCGTCCACCGCAGCAGGGGGAGGGCGGTGGTGTGTACCAGCGGCAGGGAAACGTGTACCGGTTCTCGAACCGACGCAGCAGCGACGACGACGACGAGAGCAACACCTGGAACGGAAACTCGACCCAGCAGATGTAACTTGGACACCCGGAGAGACGTAGACGGTCGACGGCAGATGGGCCTGCAACGAGACGCCGTTGGATGGGTCGTTTGACTCAATGCAGCACGGCGTGAATGGGGCGGGAATTAGTGAAAATAAAAGTACCGGGAACCTACCACGTATCGCAATTTTCTTCCGGCGGCATCGACACGTAGCATTCGGCAACCGCAAACTTGAGCAAACGCTAAAAATTGAATTTTTCAACCAATATTTCGGGAAGACTATCACTTCCCACTTGACCGCATGTGCCCCAAACTAGAATTCAATCTCGCATCGTGAGCTGGGACAATTGTGGGGCTTAACGCGATGGCTTCGAGGGACTTGGCACCGAGGGCTTTTGTCCAAGAAGGCGTTGCCCGAAGTCACGAGATCAGGAAAAGTTTGTATCCGATTTAAGTGGTTGAGGTTTCTATTCTATCATCGGTGTATCCATGCATCATAATGTCACACTTACCTCGCGACAGACCGCCATTGCAGCGCCCCCTAGGTGTTGGGTGCTACAATACAATACAATACAATACAATTTTTATTTTTTTCAAATTAAATTTCGCTCAACACCCACATAAGCCGATGAGGCTTGTGCGTGGGACGCGACAGGTCAATACAGATTCCTTCAATTGTATAACACATTCTTTTTGAATATATGACGCCCTAGACACTGTAACTCATACTATGAGTTAAAACGAATATACATAGAAAGTTTGATTAGGCACAGTTCATAAATATACAAAAATAACACAATAACAGGTGGAACTAACCCAATTTAGCAGTACAGTTCTACATCTTTCCCTCGGTCCATATCTAAAAAAACAAAAACTTAGGTTGCAATATATGCGTAGTCTGGGTCAAAGGAGAGGTCATTTCTAATCAATTCCATATGAATCATTAATATTTTTCTACTGCGCTATGATCCATTGTCGTGTTAGTTTTTTAATGGCACAGGGATTTTTACACTCAATCAGATCATCGGGTAATTCGTTAAAAATTTTTGGTACATAATACATTCTTGTAGCCTCACCATATTTCGTGCTTATTAATGGTACAAAATATTTCCTGTTAGGACGCAGCGTTCTTTCCTTAATAATTTCTTTTTTATGACCACTTTTGAAAACATTTCTTGTTATTATATCATATTTCAACTGATCACTAAAGCATAGTAATCCCAATTCTTTCCACATAAACTCTGTATAATTGCTTTCTCCACTTCGGTAACAAATCTTTCTAAATATCTTTTTTTGAAGAGTTTCTATTTTTGTTTTTAGATATTGAGCACAGTGTCCATAAACCGTTATTCCATATTGTATTACCGATTTCCCTAGTGAATTATAAATCATTCGAAGTACAGAATGCGGAACTATATCTTGGATGTGAAATATATGAGCCGTCAGTACCCTTAATTTTTTACACACTTGTTCAACGTGAATATTCCATTTAAGATGGTTGTCTATGTGCATCCCAAGGTATTTGACATTTTCGGCGTACTTTATTGCTGTGCATGAACAGTTAATACAGTTTTTTTCGTGCATTTTAATGGGTAATTCAGCTAAAATATTTTTTCTCGGGTCTCTAAAGCACATTATTTGAGTTTTTGAGGTGTTTACAATAATCTGATTTTTACGGTACCACTGAAGAATATTATGTATATCTTCCTGTATTTCCCTAACGGCAATCTCATAGTTTCTGTGGGCAAATACAATTACTGTATCGTCTGCAAACTGATATAATTTACTTGTTAGTTTTACTTGAGAAATCTCATTCACGTATAAATTAAAAAGAAGAGGACCTAGTACTGTTCCCTGGGGTACACCTTGCTTAACCTTCATTGCTGTACTGTATTTCGTCCCTAGTCGCACTACCTGATATCTATCCAGAAGATAATTTTTAACCAAGTCATATGCCCTACCTCGAATCCCTATGCTGTACAACCTATCTAACAATATAGAATGATTTATTGTTTCAAAGGCCCTTGTAAAATCGATAAATAACGCTAGTACAAATTTACCATTATCCAAATTTTCATAGACATAATCAAAAAAGTCCTCTAAAAGGTCAGAAGTCCCTATTTTTTCTCTAAATCCATATTGTGTATGAATTAATATGTCATTCTTTGCTATAAATGTTTGCATTATTTTATTTAGGTACTTTTCCATTATATAATTAATTACCGAAAGTATACATACAGGTCGATAATTAAGGAATTTATTTTTCTCGCCTTTCTTATATACAGGCCTGACAACGGCTATCTTTAGCTTTTTGGGAATGACGCCCCCAGAGAAAATACTGTTATATAGTTGAAGGAGCATTGGTTTTAATATATGGACGTGCTTCTTAATATCTCTTGCCCTTATTTGGTCTAACCCCACTGCTTTATTTGTTTTGATTTGATTCACGATTTCAATTAGGTCATTCTCCGACATGTCTGGAAGAAAAATTGAGTTGTTCATTCTGATTTGATTAGTTTGCCTTTCTGTTGAGCCACAACAAAGACTCTCAATGGAGTGTACATATTCTATATTGAATCCGTTTGCAATCGCTTCCATATCACAATTAAAACCGAAATTAGTTTTAATTGTGTCCTCAATCGATTTCTTTTTTTTTCGGCCCAACAGTTGATTTACGAGTGACCAGCACTGTGCTGTATCTTTAGTTTCTAAAAATTTCGTCCAGTAATAATTTCTTTTTGCACTTCTTACGAGGGAGGTTACTTTGTTCCTAATTGCACGATGTTCATTTTTATACTTTACATTGTTCGGAAAGCGCTTTAGGAGCTGCCATGCCTTCGTTTTCTCTTTGATTAGATCATCGATCTCTTTAGTTATCCAATCATTCTGTAGTTTGCGTTTCCTTATATTACTTTTTTGAGTTGATTTTTCGTATATTTGTTCAAATATATCTATAAGACTGTCATATAGTTTTTCTGGATCCTGTTCCTTAGCAATTTCATTCCAGTTCACTTCCTGTATGTACATATCAACTTTCATATTATTAATAAAGAAATTCTCAACATATTCTTTTTTTCCATCCCTAAAGAAATTCGAAATGGTCACTGCTACAAAATAATGATCTGCTACTTTTTCAGTAATTACTTGTCCTTCAGATTTACCTTCTTTCGTCCGTATATGTATGTGGTCTATACAGGATTGGGTTAACTTTCCTCCGGATACTTCCTCCCTTGTGAAATCCTGTATCATTGGTTCCAAGCCGGATAATACTAAGCTATTAAGGTAGTTATTTGTCATCGTGTTCGAACTATGAATGTCTATGTTTATATCACCCGCAATAATTATATCATTCTCATTATTCTCATTTAACCATTTATTTAGTTCGTCTACAAAATCGCCTACATTTCCTTGGGGCGCTCGATAGAGGCCTAATACAGAGAATACTTTTTGTTCTTATCTAATTCAACGTGAAGAGCCTCTGTTGAGGGAAATTTAATTTTTTTGTATTTGATGATTTTAAGTTTATTATTAATCATGACCATAACTCCACCTCCTCTTCGACCGTCTCTACTATGAAAAACCACATCGAAATTTTCAAGAAAAAACAATGTTTCTTCTTCTGTTTTGATATTAGTTTCTGAAAAAACAATAACATCTAGCTTATCAAGATAGGGCTCCACCCGACTGTTTATTTCATTCCAATGCTTTTTAAGACTACGAACATTTACATGCAACAAAACAAAAGAACACTCATCAATAGTAGTGGTTACACTTTCCCACCACTTCTCAAGGGATGAATATGTCTGTCTTCCATCCATTTTCAATTTACTTTATTTTATCAAGATCACTCCGTGTTGCGATACGAATTGCCCGATCCCCGTCCTTTTTTCTTACGTAAGTGCAACCGCCTCTGTGCCACGTGTATCGATAATCAAGTTCCTTAGCTTTTTCTCTGGCATCAAAGAAGAGCTTTTTGTTTGTTTCCGTCAGGTTTTCTTGTAAGTAAATGTTATCGCCTGAGTCATCCGATCGGAGCTTCCTCTTATTGTTTAGCCATTCGTCTCGGATGGTTCGGTTCATGAATCTTATCATAATCGGGGGCGTTTTTCCTTTCCTTGTTGGAATACGGTGAATGGCTGCCACGTCCTCTTTTTTAGCCGCGTTACCTGCAGTTTGTCCGCGACACTTCCGAGCTTTTCAATTAGGTTCTCGTTTTCAGTGGCAAGGATGCCATGAACTTCAAGGTTGTTTAGCCTGCCGTATTGCTCAAGGTTGTTGAGGTCTTGTTTAAGTTTTTTTAATTTCTTCATCTTTTGGTTGAGTCTCTTCAATCTTGATTACTCTCTGTTTGATATCTGCAATTTCTTTTTCTTGCACTGTTAGCTTTTTCATAGCTTCGTCATATCTGTCCGACATTCTTTGGACCTTTCTTTCGATTTCTTGCACTGTTTCCTTTACACTGGTCAAATCATCGACCTTCTTTTCTAGGGGTCCAAGAACCGTTAGCATTTGCGCGATTTTTGCTAACTTTTTGTGAATGTCATGCTCACCTTCCAATACGTTCGTTTGCGCGTCGCTTGGTTTGGATCGTGTTTTCGAAATGCGACATGTTTGACACACCCAGTTTTCTCTCAAGCTAATTGATTGTTTTTTCTCTTTGACACTACTTTTGGGCACACCGGAACAGTTCCCTATGTGGTATCCGAATCGACATTCAGTACATTGCATATCCTTCCCATCTCCTTCCAATTTTTTGTTACAGTTCAAACAGACATCAGCTGTTTCATCATCTGAAGACATTTACAATGTTCAACACACAACTCGCAGTCAGCGGCAGCAGCAGGAATCGTTAGGTAAAGGTATCGGTGTTTTATGATAAATTCTTACCTGAAAAAGTTCAATGCGTTACGCTTTGTCGTGGTTCCTGCCGCTGACTGCGATGGTTGTGTGGCAGGATGCTTCTTTTAACCCCTTGATGACGTACGTTGTCACGTGACTGATCGGTTGTTCGTGTTGCTGACCAGTCCTCAGTCACAAGCCCGTCGTAGTTATCAGTCCGGTGTTTGCGAGATGACGTGCTGGTCCGTGACTGAAGAGATGATCCGTCGGGCCTTGCTTGCAGCTTGGTCTCCGGTAGCAAACCGTCCGATTATCAGTGCCGTCGGGCTCTGAAAAAGTTCAATGCGTTACGCTTTGTCGTGGTTCCTGCCGCTGACTGCGATGGTTGTGTGGCAGGATGCTTCTTTTAACCCCTTGATGACGTACGTTGTCACGTGACTGATCGGTTGTTCGTGTTGCTGACCAGTCCTCAGTCACAAGCCCGTCGTAGTTATCAGTCCGGTGTTTGCGAGATGACGTGCTGGTCCGTGACTGAAGAGATGATCCGTCGGGCCTTGCTTGCAGCTTGGTCTCCGGTAGCAAACCGTCCGATTATCAGTGCCGTCGGGCTCTGAAAAAGTTCAATGCGTTACGCTTTGTCGTGGTTCCTGCCGCTGACTGCGATGGTTGTGTGGCAGGATGCTTCTTTTAACCCCTTGATGACGTACGTTGTCACGTGACTGATCGGTTGTTCGTGTTGCTGACCAGTCCTCAGTCACAAGCCCGTCGTAGTTATCAGTCCGGTGTTTGCGAGATGACGTGCTGGTCCGTGACTGAAGAGATGATCCGTCGGGCCTTGCTTGCAGCTTGGTCTCCGGTAGCAAACCGTCCGATTATCAGTGCCGTCGGGCTCTGAAAAAGTTCAATGCGTTACGCTTTGTCGTGGTTCCTGCCGCTGACTGCGATGGTTGTGTGGCAGGATGCTTCTTTTAACCCCTTGATGACGTACGTTGTCACGTGACTGATCGGTTGTTCGTGTTGCTGACCAGTCCTCAGTCACAAGCCCGTCGTAGTTATCAGTCCGGTGTTTGCGAGATGACGTGCTGGTCCGTGACTGAAGAGATGATCCGTCGGGCCTTGCTTGCAGCTTGGTCTCCGGTAGCAAACCGTCCGATTATCAGTGCCGTCGGGCTCTGAAAAAGTTCAATGCGTTACGCTTTGTCGTGGTTCCTGCCGCTGACTGCGATGGTTGTGTGGCAGGATGCTTCTTTAACCCCTTGATGACGTACGTTGTCACGTGACTGATCGGTTGTTCGTGTTGCTGACCAGTCCTCAGTCACAAGCCCGTCGTAGTTATCAGTCCGGTGTTTGCGAGATGACGTGCTGGTCCGTGACTGAAGAGATGATCCGTCGGGCCTTGCTTGCAGCTTGGTCTCCGGTAGCAAACCGTCCGATTATCAGTGCCGTCGGGCTCTGAAAAAGTTCAATGCGTTACGCTTTGTCGTGGTTCCTGCCGCTGACTGCGATGGTTGTGTGGCAGGATGCTTCTTTTAACCCCTTGATGACGTACGTTGTCACGTGACTGATCGGTTGTTCGTGTTGCTGACCAGTCCTCAGTCACAAGCCCGTCGTAGTTATCAGTCCGGTGTTTGCGAGATGACGTGCTGGTCCGTGACTGAAGAGATGATCCGTCGGGCCTTGCTTGCAGCTTGGTCTCCGGTAGCAAACCGTCCGATTATCAGTGCCGTCGGGCTCTGAAAAAGTTCAATGCGTTACGCTTTGTCGTGGTTCCTGCCGCTGACTGCGATGGTTGTGTGGCAGGATGCTTCTTTAACCCCTTGATGACGTACGTTGTCACGTGACTGATCGGTTGTTCGTGTTGCTGACCAGTCCTCAGTCACAAGCCCGTCGTAGTTATCAGTCCGGTGTTTGCGAGATGACGTGCTGGTCCGTGACTGAAGAGATGATCCGTCGGGCCTTGCTTGCAGCTTGGTCTCCGGTAGCAAACCGTCCGATTATCAGTGCCGTCGGGCTCTGAAAAAGTTCAATGCGTTACGCTTTGTCGTGGTTCCTGCCGCTGACTGCGATGGTTGTGTGGCAGGATGCTTCTTTAACCCCTTGATGACGTACGTTGTCACGTGACTGATCGGTTGTTCGTGTTGCTGACCAGTCCTCAGTCACAAGCCCGTCGTAGTTATCAGTCCGGTGTTTGCGAGATGACGTGCTGGTCCGTGACTGAAGAGATGATCCGTCGGGCCTTGCTTGCAGCTTGGTCTCCGGTAGCAAACCGTCCGATTATCAGTGCCGTCGGGCTCTGAAAAAGTTCAATGCGTTACGCTTTGTCGTGGTTCCTGCCGCTGACTGCGATGGTTGTGTGGCAGGATGCTTCTTTAACCCCTTGATGACGTACGTTGTCACGTGACTGATCGGTTGTTCGTGTTGCTGACCAGTCCTCAGTCACAAGCCCGTCGTAGTTATCAGTCCGGTGTTTGCGAGATGACGTGCTGGTCCGTGACTGAAGAGATGATCCGTCGGGCCTTGCTTGCAGCTTGGTCTCCGGTAGCAAACCGTCCGATTATCAGTGCCGTCGGGCTCTGAAAAAGTTCAATGCGTTACGCTTTGTCGTGGTTCCTGCCGCTGACTGCGATGGTTGTGTGGCAGGATGCTTCTTTTAACCCCTTGATGACGTACGTTGTCACGTGACTGATCGGTTGTTCGTGTTGCTGACCAGTCCTCAGTCACAAGCCCGTCGTAGTTATCAGTCCGGTGTTTGCGAGATGACGTGCTGGTCCGTGACTGAAGAGATGATCCGTCGGGCCTTGCTTGCAGCTTGGTCTCCGGTAGCAAACCGTCCGATTATCAGTGCCGTCGGGCTCTGAAAAAGTTCAATGCGTTACGCTTTGTCGTGGTTCCTGCCGCTGACTGCGATGGTTGTGTGGCAGGATGCTTCTTTTAACCCCTTGATGACGTACGTTGTCACGTGACTGATCGGTTGTTCGTGTTGCTGACCAGTCCTCAGTCACAAGCCCGTCGTAGTTATCAGTCCGGTGTTTGCGAGATGACGTGCTGGTCCGTGACTGAAGAGATGATCCGTCGGGCCTTGCTTGCAGCTTGGTCTCCGGTAGCAAACCGTCCGATTATCAGTGCCGTCGGGCTCTGAAAAAGTTCAATGCGTTACGCTTTGTCGTGGTTCCTGCCGCTGACTGCGATGGTTGTGTGGCAGGATGCTTCTTTTAACCCTTGATGACGTACGTTGTCACGTGACTGATCGGTTGTTCGTGTTGCTGACCAGTCCTCAGTCACAAGCCCGTCGTAGTTATCAGTCCGGTGTTTGCGAGATGACGTGCTGGTCCGTGACTGAAGAGATGATCCGTCGGGCCTTGCTTGCAGCTTGGTCTCCGGTAGCAAACCGTCCGATTATCAGTGCCGTCGGGCTCTGAAAAAGTTCAATGCGTTACGCTTTGTCGTGGTTCCTGCCGCTGACTGCGATGGTTGTGTGGCAGGATGCTTCTTTTAACCCCTTGATGACGTACGTTGTCACGTGACTGATCGGTTGTTCGTGTTGCTGACCAGTCCTCAGTCACAAGCCCGTCGTAGTTATCAGTCCGGTGTTTGCGAGATGACGTGCTGGTCCGTGACTGAAGAGATGATCCGTCGGGCCTTGCTTGCAGCTTGGTCTCCGGTAGCAAACCGTCCGATTATCAGTGCCGTCGGGCTCTGAAAAAGTTCAATGCGTTACGCTTTGTCGTGGTTCCTGCCGCTGACTGCGATGGTTGTGTGGCAGGATGCTTCTTTTAACCCCTTGATGACGTACGTTGTCACGTGACTGATCGGTTGTTCGTGTTGCTGACCAGTCCTCAGTCACAAGCCCGTCGTAGTTATCAGTCCGGTGTTTGCGAGATGACGTGCTGGTCCGTGACTGAAGAGATGATCCGTCGGGCCTTGCTTGCAGCTTGGTCTCCGGTAGCAAACCGTCCGATTATCAGTGCCGTCGGGCTCTGAAAAAGTTCAATGCGTTACGCTTTGTCGTGGTTCCTGCCGCTGACTGCGATGGTTGTGTGGCAGGATGCTTCTTTTAACCCCTTGATGACGTACGTTGTCACGTGACTGATCGGTTGTTCGTGTTGCTGACCAGTCCTCAGTCACAAGCCCGTCGTAGTTATCAGTCCGGTGTTTGCGAGATGACGTGCTGGTCCGTGACTGAAGAGATGATCCGTCGGGCCTTGCTTGCAGCTTGGTCTCCGGTAGCAAACCGTCCGATTATCAGTGCCGTCGGGCTCTGAAAAAGTTCAATGCGTTACGCTTTGTCGTGGTTCCTGCCGCTGACTGCGATGGTTGTGTGGCAGGATGCTTCTTTTAACCCCTTGATGACGTACGTTGTCACGTGACTGATCGGTTGTTCGTGTTGCTGACCAGTCCTCAGTCACAAGCCCGTCGTAGTTATCAGTCCGGTGTTTGCGAGATGACGTGCTGGTCCGTGACTGAAGAGATGATCCGTCGGGCCTTGCTTGCAGCTTGGTCTCCGGTAGCAAACCGTCCGATTATCAGTGCCGTCGGGCTCTGAAAAAGTTCAATGCGTTACGCTTTGTCGTGGTTCCTGCCGCTGACTGCGATGGTTGTGTGGCAGGATGCTTCTTTAACCCCTTGATGACGTACGTTGTCACGTGACTGATCGGTTGTTCGTGTTGCTGACCAGTCCTCAGTCACAAGCCCGTCGTAGTTATCAGTCCGGTGTTTGCGAGATGACGTGCTGGTCCGTGACTGAAGAGATGATCCGTCGGGCCTTGCTTGCAGCTTGGTCTCCGGTAGCAAACCGTCCGATTATCAGTGCCGTCGGGCTCTGAAAAAGTTCAATGCGTTACGCTTTGTCGTGGTTCCTGCCGCTGACTGCGATGGTTGTGTGGCGGGATGCTTCTTTAACCCCTTGATGACGTACGTTGTCACGTGACTGATCGGTTGTTCGTGTTGCTGACCAGTCCTCAGTCACAAGCCCGTCGTAGTTATCAGTCCGGTGTTTGCGAGATGACGTGCTGGTCCGTGACTGAAGAGATGATCCGTCGGGCCTTGCTTGCAGCTTGGTCTCCGGTAGCAAACCGTCCGATTATCAGTGCCGTCGGGCTCTGAAAAAGTTCAATGCGTTACGCTTTGTCGTGGTTCCTGCCGCTGACTGCGATGGTTGTGTGGCAGGATGCTTCTTTTAACCCCTTGATGACGTACGTTGTCACGTGACTGATCGGTTGTTCGTGTTGCTGACCAGTCCTCAGTCACAAGCCCGTCGTAGTTATCAGTCCGGTGTTTGCGAGATGACGTGCTGGTCCGTGACTGAAGAGATGATCCGTCGGGCCTTGCTTGCAGCTTGGTCTCCGGTAGCAAACCGTCCGATTATCAGTGCCGTCGGGCTCTGAAAAAGTTCAATGCGTTACGCTTTGTCGTGGTTCCTGCCGCTGACTGCGATGGTTGTGTGGCAGGATGCTTCTTTTAACCCCTTGATGACGTACGTTGTCACGTGACTGATCGGTTGTTCGTGTTGCTGACCAGTCCTCAGTCACAAGCCCGTCGTAGTTATCAGTCCGGTGTTTGCGAGATGACGTGCTGGTCCGTGACTGAAGAGATGATCCGTCGGGCCTTGCTTGCAGCTTGGTCTCCGGTAGCAAACCGTCCGATTATCAGTGCCGTCGGGCTCTGAAAAAGTTCAATGCGTTACGCTTTGTCGTGGTTCCTGCCGCTGACTGCGATGGTTGTGTGGCAGGATGCTTCTTTTAACCCCTTGATGACGTACGTTGTCACGTGACTGATCGGTTGTTCGTGTTGCTGACCAGTCCTCAGTCACAAGCCCGTCGTAGTTATCAGTCCGGTGTTTGCGAGATGACGTGCTGGTCCGTGACTGAAGAGATGATCCGTCGGGCCTTGCTTGCAGCTTGGTCTCCGGTAGCAAACCGTCCGATTATCAGTGCCGTCGGGCTCTGAAAAAGTTCAATGCGTTACGCTTTGTCGTGGTTCCTGCCGCTGACTGCGATGGTTGTGTGGCGGGATGCTTCTTTTAACCCCTTGATGACGTACGTTGTCACGTGACTGATCGGTTGTTCGTGTTGCTGACCAGTCCTCAGTCACAAGCCCGTCGTAGTTATCAGTCCGGTGTTTGCGAGATGACGTGCTGGTCCGTGACTGAAGAGATGATCCGTCGGGCCTTGCTTGCAGCTTGGTCTCCGGTAGCAAACCGTCCGATTATCAGTGCCGTCGGGCTCTGAAAAAGTTCAATGCGTTACGCTTTGTCGTGGTTCCTGCCGCTGACTGCGATGGTTGTGTGGCAGGATGCTTCTTTTAACCCCTTGATGACGTACGTTGTCACGTGACTGATCGGTTGTTCGTGTTGCTGACCAGTCCTCAGTCACAAGCCCGTCGTAGTTATCAGTCCGGTGTTTGCGAGATGACGTGCTGGTCCGTGACTGAAGAGATGATCCGTCGGGCCTTGCTTGCAGCTTGGTCTCCGGTAGCAAACCGTCCGATTATCAGTGCCGTCGGGCTGTTGTCACGTGACTGATCGGTTGTTCGTGTTGCTGACCAGTCCTCAGTCACAAGCCCGTCGTAGTTATCAGTCCGGTGTTTGCGAGATGACGTGCTGGTCCGTGACTGAAGAGATGATCCGTCGGGCCTTGCTTGCAGCTTGGTCTCCGGTAGCAAACCGTCCGATTATCAGTGCCGTCGGGCTCTGAAAAAGTTCAATGCGTTACGCTTTGTCGTGGTTCCTGCCGCTGACTGCGATGGTTGTGTGGCAGGATGCTTCTTTTAACCCCTTGATGACGTACGTTGTCACGTGACTGATCGGTTGTTCGTGTTGCTGACCAGTCCTCAGTCACAAGCCCGTCGTAGTTATCAGTCCGGTGTTTGCGAGATGACGTGCTGGTCCGTGACTGAAGAGATGATCCGTCGGGCCTTGCTTGCAGCTTGGTCTCCGGTAGCAAACCGTCCGATTATCAGTGCCGTCGGGCTGTTGTCACGTGACTGATCGGTTGTTCGTGTTGCTGACCAGTCCTCAGTCACAAGCCCGTCGTAGTTATCAGTCCGGTGTTTGCGAGATGACGTGCTGGTCCGTGACTGAAGAGATGATCCGTCGGGCCTTGCTTGCAGCTTGGTCTCCGGTAGCAAACCGTCCGATTATCAGTGCCGTCGGGCTCTGAAAAAGTTCAATGCGTTACGCTTTGTCGTGGTTCCTGCCGCTGACTGCGATGGTTGTGTGGCAGGATGCTTCTTTTAACCCCTTGATGA
>JAZHYW010018911.1:0-14713 GCA_037355805.1 Ixodes ricinus | reverse complement strand
ACTTAGCTCCGAAACTCATAGCTTGGAGGTAGACGCTGCTACTGAGCATGCGCACCGCTAGCTTTGTCTGCACAATTCCGGGATCATTTCCAGAGGCCGTAAGCTAACGGGATGGTCTGTGTGGCTGCAGCTTTCGGTGCCTTGTCAGCTTACAGGTGAACGGAGTGCGCCTACACTCTTTCTCTTAAATGCAAGGATTTTATTTTTACAAGGACTACCATAATACGGGCGTGTGAAAAATGAAAAGTAGTGTTGCAGAAACTTTTTGAAAAATATCAAAGATTATGTCTATTTTCTCGATAAGTGTACGGAGAAAGTAACGTGAAAGTAATTTGTAGCGTAACGAGCAAAGTAATCCGTTACTTTTCAGTGAAAATAATTTGTAACGGTAATACACTACATTTGAGACTCGGTACTTTGTACTTGTAATCCATTACATTTCTTAAGTAACGAGCACAGGTCTGGTAACAATAGAGCTCTTTCGAGCATAAACTCAACCTACCACTACAAACAATAAAAATGCAGGAAGACCTCAACGTGATCCTGGTAGACTGGAGAGGAGGTGCTTCCCAACTGAACTACATCCAGAGCGCCGGCGACACAGCCCTCGTGGGAAGACAAATCTCTTTGCTCGTCCAGGGCCTCATGAAGTCGTACCCGGACTCCCTGAAGGCCTCAGACGTCCATGCTATTGGTCACAGCCTGGGCGCGGGAGTGGTCGGTTTCTTTGGGAAGCATTTCAAGAATAGCACCGGTACTTTGATTGGACGAATTTCAGGTACGTCTTTATGGCACACATATATCATTGCATTTTCATTTGGTTCTTGGAGTAAATACGACACTTGTTTTTTTGCGTATATATAAGTAATTTAGTACCACTGCACGCGTTCCAAATTGTACGAATGGTAGAAGAGTAACGCAATTATTATATTTACTATAATAACCTGCGTTACGGTGACTATAATTGCATCAAGGCTCTTTTTTGTTTCGTTTCGTCGTGTTTTTATAAATAAGCTTTTTTTGTGATTTAGTTCATCCTCCACTTCCCAGCCTACTCGCATTACACCCCGAAATACGGCGTTGTTGGATTTATTTTTAACAAATATTTCAGAAACGGACGTAATTGCTGGAGTGGTCGGGGAAACTATTAGTGACCACCTTCCAATTTATATGCTTGCAAATGTAGACTACAGCTCCAAAAAAATATGTGATGATCAGATTTATTTTAGAAATATAAGCGCTAGAAACCTTGATCTTTTTGAACAACAGATAAGTTCCGTAGTCTGGAGTGCGGTGCTGTCTAGCGTGTCTGCTGACGAAGCATTTAATTGTTTTCTTGAAAGGTTTAAAATGATATATGATCGCTGCTTTCCTTATGAATTGCATAGGGTTCCTCGAAAGTCCCGTAAACCTTGGGTTACACCCGAAATAAAAAAAATGATAAATAAGAAAAATAATCTCTACCACAGATTCGTGCACACTAAAGATGGTAACATTTTGGTTGCATTTAAGAAACTTAGAAATCAATTAACAAAAACTTTAAGGCAGGCTAAACGCGTGTATTTCAATAATTTATTTAAATATGACAAGAGATCCGAGGTAGTATGGAAAAAAGTAAATGAGTTAATAAAACAAGGGTGGCATGCGGATAAAGTAACGGAAATAAAAATTGACGGTATCGTTGTAAAAGGGGTTGCTTTGGCCAAAAAGTTTAGTGATCATTTTGCTACACTTTTCCAGAGTGTACATTGTGCGGATGCCGTTAGGTATGTCCAGAAGGTTTCACATAGTATGTTTCTGTTTTCAACCGACGAACAAGAAGTATTTTCTGTTTTCCAAAGCTTAAAAAATAGTAAGAGCTCCGATATATATGATTTTCAAATTAAACCTATCAAGCATGTTTTGCGGTGGATTGTTCCTTGTTTAACACATATTTATAATCTAGCAATTGAGAACGGAACTTTCCCCCAAAAATGCAGGTAGCAAAGGTATCTGTGCTATATAAAGCTGGAGATAAAAACAACCTTGAAAATTACAGACCGATTTCTGTCTTGCCGATATTTTCAAAAGCTCTAGAAAAAATAATACATCACAGGCTGTATAGTTTCTGCGAAAAGTTTTCTATTTTAACGCCCTGTCAATATGGATTTAGGAGGGGTTTCTCTACCGAACTTGCCTTGTTAAAACAAAAGGAATTGATTTTAAACAATATTGAAAAAAGTTATTAACACTCGGAGTATTCATAGATTTTTCAAAGGCGTTCGACCGGATCAATCATGACACGTTACTTCAAAAGCTGCATATTTATGGCATTCGTGGCGTTGCTCTAGATATGATTAGAAGTTATCTTAGTTATCGGTACCAGTGTGTTGAAATAAATAAAAAACAATCGGATCTTAGGAAACAGACTGCCGGCGTACCGCAAGGGAGCATTCTGGGACCACTTCTTTTAATCTATACATCAATGACATCGTAAATATTGATAAAAATGTAAGTCTCATTATTTACGCTGATGATACCAGTATATTCTTTTCAGGTGATGATACTGATCAAATTATAAGTGCCGCAAATAATTTTTTGGAAAAATTAAATGCCTGGACAAATTCAAATTCATTAAAAATAAATTGCAGTAAGACAAAAGCCGTATTATTTAGATCACGAAATACAAACTGTTTCTATAGGTCCATTCTTTCTCTTGGTACACACTGTATAGATATAGTTGAAAGCGTAAAAGTTCTCGGAATTATATTTAATCAATATATGTCATGGGACGAAACTGTACAACAGACATGTCAAAAATTATCAAGAGTTGTAGGTATTATGTATAAATATCGCCACATCATCCCGATTTCGGTTATGCTTCTTATATATAATTCCCTCTTCTACTCAAAATATAATTATTGCTTCTTGGTATGGGGGAATACGACCTCTACAAGCATAAAACTGATACATACTCTACAAAAAAAGGCTGTTCGTATTATATGTAATACTGAGTATAATAGTCATACTAGTCCATTATTTATTAAATTGAATATTGTACAGATTCCTAATCATTATTATTATAAACTTTTTCTTGCATTGAAAAAATCTTTTCGCCAATGAGAAAATATATTTATGTCTATTTCCAACCTTAGGATAAGGGAGGTTACCTATGAAACTAGGTCTGCAGACGCATGGTTAGTGCCGCACTCCAGAACCAACTACGGTAATCAGACGTTGAAATATATAGTACCTCGTTTTTTAAATCGCCTGAGTGAGTTGAATGTAGAAGTTTTGAATGAAACCATAAAAAATGTACGTTCCATGTTTGTGAGAGAGTGCCCCTGGAATTTGTAAACTTGGCTAAATCGATTACTTTTCCCCCTTTCCCCTCCCCCATCTAATGTTGTTTATTTTTGTGCTATAAGTGTTATGGTGAAAAAAAAAACATTATGTGTATGTGCATGCTGTCCTCTTTCGCTGCTGTGGGGAGGCAGAGGCTCGTCAAGCAACAACTGAGTTGCTTTTTTCTCTGTCTCCCCTCTCCAAACGGAGAGAAATAAAGAGTTTGAGTTTGAGTTTGAGAAAACACAGATGTGCACTCGCACTCTTAGCTTCATCTGTAATCCCTCAGAAATTTGTTCACGAGTATAGTTAACTATGGTATAAATAGCATTTTGTACATCCAAGGTTTAGCACTATTTTATAGTTTAGAGCTAAGTTGATACTCGTACGGAGTTGCTACAAATACAACTACCATTTTCGATTAATAAAGCACGTCAAAACATTCATCATTCCCTTTTAAGTGGCGCTCTACTACATTATCAGTGTTTGGTACACATTTCTCAACTGTTCCTATACTTTCTTTTTTCTCTTTCTGATTTAACTTGATCTTTACCGCCATCTCTTCAGGCATCCGTTTATCGTTATTTTTTCTCTTTCACTTTTTCACGTTCTTTACTTTTTCCTAGAAAGGTTTTTAGTTTCTTGGCAACATCTCTCCTTCCCAACGTTTCTTGGTGCGTGGCTCTAAACATCTTCGTGAAGGTGTATTTCTGTTTTCAAAATAGAATACCTTCTTTGAACTTAAGTAGGCGGTTAAAGACAGTTGCTCAATCTCGCATTTCTGACACGTTGCTCTTTTATGACAGTCAAATACCGTTCTTGCAAAAAATACTAATATTAGAGGAAGACCTACATCTAATTAGACACCGGCGCCCGGTTCGACGCCATCTACTTCAGCCAGGTCTTCGCAGAGGCTAATGACTGCTGAGGGCGGCTTGGAAGGTAAATGCTTAAATCAATTCTGGCAGCACGTCATTATTCAACATCCAGGCGCGTATAGGTATACAGTGATGTCTCGTTAATATAAACACTGTTAATATGAATACCACAGAATACAGGCAAAATGTACGGAGACGAACTGAGCAAATATATGATTTTGGTGCTGTTATAATAAATAACTCACATTTTAGACTCGTTTTGAGGAAACAAGGTGTTCGTATTAACGAGACATGACCGTATTAACGAGACATGACTGGAGAGGTTTCGTTTCGGCATAGCTTGGAACTGTGCAATTCAATCAGAGCGTTCGAGTGAGGCAATAACCAGCGTAACGTCAAAGTATACTACTCTTGTGAAGAGCCGTCATACTATATCGCTCTGATAGCTCTCGCTCTTTGCCAAGTTGGGCTGAAATGTAATATATTATAATACAATGCGCTCAGCGCCATTCATAGGAATGTTTTAATTTTGACTCATTCTTTAAAGTTGGTTTATTAAATTACAGTACTCAATGTTCCATGCTTTACAGAGGATAGTGGGTATTAGTTACAAAAATGAGCAATTGCTTCGCGAAATCTGGAGGGATACTTGAGGTCAAGGCGTCTTCGGTAATGACATTTCAACTCAAAATTTGCCGGGACGGCACGTTGATATCCGAGGATGAGCATCTTGACCGGGCTATTGTGTTACAATGATCCACACAAAAATGAGGATATTTTGGCGGATAGAGTGGTCACTGTTTAAGTAAGGGTGAGTAAATTTCTTTGGCTAAAAAGGTGAGGTGAAAAACGTTCCAACGGGTAGAAAGTTAGATATTGATTAGGGGTACGCTAAGGAAACGGAAGGAATCGAATTGAGTAAAATGAGCAGCTTGGTTTTATACGTTTTCCAGGATGTCTGTTAAGATGGCGTCTTAAGTGGCCAGATAGAAGGTGCGTACTTTAATTTAGATTGAACCAAGGTCAAGCAGAGAAGCCAATTGAAGACAGAATGGGTTACCGAGGCTATTGGCGACTCAAATAATTGTGTAACCTGATTCCAAAGCCTTTATGTTTTAGTTCACAAATGCTGCAAATATTTTTTGAACAGTCATAAGCAACAACGATATGTCTGCACCGGTATTGGTATGCTGTTGAAATAAGGAGTGGCAACTCTTAGCAACAAAACAGTTAACATTTTAAGATAGGTATAGCTATTTGTGCGATACCGGATATAACATCCATAGACAATGGTGATGAGGGGAGCAAGTGGCTGAGTTAGTTAGCGCACCAAAGATGGAAGATTTTTGAGCGAAATCTCGCGTTCGGAAGCTCGGAAACTAGTTTCGGTTAAATATTCGCTATAGCACGATTTGATATGCATAAACGCCGCTTTTTCGTGTGATAATGCAATTGTTTCTGAGTAAAGAATATTATAAACTTAGCAGTTAGCAGTCGCCCTCTACTGGATAAATTACTCATCCACAGGTTCTAACTAGTGTAACTGGGCGTTCATCGATAGAGGCGATGATATATGCAACCTGAATACGCCCACAATCGTACCTATTGGGTTTGTTTGTCGACGGAACCATTAGCCATGCAACGAAGTCTTATGCGATTACGATAAAACAAACGATTGCCTAAGACAAGCAAATAAAAAAATGGCGGAGGTTCAAAAGCATTACCTGTTGCGGCCTAGAAAAAGCCAAGTGGTAGACCAGTGCCGGGTTTAGGATGAGATTTAGTACGGCAAGCGAGTCGCACCAAAACGTGTCATTTCATGCATGAAATGGGGAGTTCCCTTATAAAGAAACTGAAAAAAAATAACATTTTCTTAAAAAATACGTACTTTACAAAAAAAGAAAGTGAAAGCCGTTTACAACTCCCGGTAACGCCAAATTAGAGCGCAGCTCTTGAGAAGGAGGAGGGAAAGCTATACCCCACCTCCTCCTTCTCCTCCTCCCTCATTCTTCAATCTCCTCCCTCCGTCTCCTCCCAGTCCTTCTCCTTCACCTCCTCCTCCTGCCCTCTTCCTTCAACCTCATTTTCCTCCTCCACCTCCTAATAATGAATGAATGAATTAATTAATTAAATTTTGGCGGACAGGTGCCGCGTCGGGCTGCTGCAAGAAAGGTCTCTGGTTCGAAGCCGGCCGAGATTCCTTGGGGGGGAGGGGGGGGTCACTTGACTTGGCGGGGGGGGGAGGGGTCTCGCGACCCCCCCCTCCCCGAGGTCACCGAAGGTACCCGAGGTCCTCCGAGTCCTCCGAAGGAACCCGAGGTCCTCCCGAGGTCACCGAAGGTACCCGAGATCCTCCCGAGGTCCTCCCGAGGTCCTCCCGAAGGAACCCGAGGTCCTCCTGAGGTCCTTTCGAAGGAACCCGAGGTCCTCCCGGGTCCTCGGGGGGAGGGGGGGGGGGGCTCGCGGTTACACCGACGGCGACGGCGACGCCGACGCCAACGCCGTCTCCGGAAACGGGCGCCTAAGAGCTGCGCTCTAAAAGGAACAAACGTCTTGAGCAATATTTACGATACTGGGCGCAATTTAGGCGGAGTTTCCAACCCGCTCTAGGCTCCGCCCAAAGAACGGCGGCCGTGCCCATCAATACTGGGTCGGCTTGGCTGCTTGGCTGAACACGTTCGCCAGCACACTGTCTCCCTCAACGAGCTTGAGTAAACTTATAGCGGTAAACCAGCGGCCAAATATGAAGCCCTCCCCCCCCCCCCCCAGGTTGCCGCCATCGTGCCCGTTTGCAAAACATTAGTGATTACGTGACGTTAAGATGGCTGCGCCCAGAGCTCAGATTGGCCAGATCACGGTTAGCATGGCCGTGTTCTAAAATTCACTCGATCTCAGTCTAGGGTAAAGGCTCCGTACCTTGGTGTTCAAAAACCTACCCGCTTCCAATTGCTTGGAACACAGCCCCAGAGGGCCCATCTGCTTACCGTGACCTAGCCAACCTGGTCTGCTCCACCACTGGGCGCAGTCATCTTGACGTCATGCGATCACTAATGTGGCAAACATTGGGGGGGGGGGGTTCGTTTTAGTTGCAAGCCGTTGGGTCCGGTTTACGATTTTAAAGTGACACCAACGTTACTAGATTACCACAGTTGTGGAACTCCCGCGGAAGGCGGACCGCCTTCCGTCGTTTGAAGGGCCATCTAGATTTTGTTTTCATAACTGTGTGCTCCATAGAGAACGGTGGAACGCCATCTAGACGCTGTGCTTCGAAGCGCACGTATTCCACAGAACACACTGCAGTTACCATAGCAGCCGTCCGGCGCGTCGAACGGCGGGAGGCGAGTCGTGGTGAGTGAGGGGGGGGGGGAGGGGGGGGGGGTTACTGCTTGTGCAAGAAGCGTCTATGAGCAGTTCCGTAACTGAGCTAATCTAATAACGTTGGATGATACTCAAGCCCGCTTGTCTCCCTCCTCCGGTTCCTTCAAGTCGTGCGGCCAGCCGTGCGGGCAGGCGTGCGGCAGCGTACGGCACCGTCTGCTGTTAGAACTTTCACTACTGCTACGGTGCCTGAAGCGCATCTTCGACTGGTGTGTTTAGCGTCCTATGCTGCCCATACATTAAAAGTGGTCCCGAAGTGGCAACAAATTGACGTCACAGAAGCCGGAGTGTGATGCTGTTGCATGTCGCGATCCTGGCGGTTGGTCGTAGAAATGCTAACGAGAAGCTGCGAGTAGCACAACCGAACGCGAGTGCTGCTGCCGTCACGGCGTCCCAACTTCTGGCTGCCGAAGCTTCCGTGGACTGCCACACTGTAGAGCGATCTGCAGCAGAATAGGCGTCTGCCACATACACCAGGGGATCGCGACGGGTGACAGCATGACACTTCTATGACGTCATCAGGCGGAAATCGAGAGACCACTTTATTGGACGCGGTAAACACACCAGTCGTAGACGTGTTCCAGGCTCCATAATACTAATACCGCCTAAAACGCTCGCAAGACGCGACCATGAACGCGGCATTCTAGCGTTCCATGATGCACGAGCCACGGTTCAATACGAGCGTTTGTCAGCGTCTGTCGATGTGCTTTAAAGAGCGACCGAAAAGAGTAGAAAAATATCAACAAAATAAATAGGCAATCCTTTCAACTTTTTGTTCTTTTTTTTTTGCATACCATTTGCGAGCGAGGTGGCTGAGCGTCTTGACGGACACTTAAAAATCGACCTGGAGATGCTTGAGTATCACAGGTACACTGCTCAAAACTTGAGAGCGAAGGACCTTTCGAAGAGACATGACGGAACCATCCCTGGACAAACCTGATGCGAGGCGAACGCCTGATTTCTTCCAGCCAAATGGCCTGCAAATCGTTACCCGTGAATATGGCTACCGCTCAGTGCTGAAACCATGATCGCAATAACAACGGTTGCAGGATTCTCAAAGTAGAAGGGGCGCTTTTGCAGGAACTCTGTACATTTATTCAGCATTATACCGGGCCAGCGAGTAAATCAAGCCCGATTAAGCTAAATAGTTGAGGTGGGGTGACAGACAGGTGTAAGAGCGCTGTCGATGGAATTAGCGGGGAGCACGCTTGCTTCAGCTCCTGTGTCAACCAAGTACCGCCGTCAGCTGGTGGCGTCCGTGACCTAGAAAGAGGCGACCTAAGCCATCTCTGGAAGCGCTTGTCGCCGCTAGCGATCCCGTGTCGCGTTTCCCGTCTTCAAGCTGCATGGTGTTGTGCAATGCTCCATTGAAGATCCGAAGCGCCGGTGGTAGCAGCAGTAGGGCGCCGCCGACTGTTGGTCTTGCCGCAATTGGTGATGTTTGCGGTCCAAATGTGGCGAGGAGAACGACGGTTGATACTCCGGGAGCAAGAGTTTCGTTGAGGGCCAGGGCTGCGCGGCTGAGAATGGTGGAAGGTGCCTGTGACGGGGGAGTTCTGGAAGGTCCTGCACGTCTTTTGTAAGCGCTGAAATTTCATCGTATGCAGATGTGAATGATGCCGGAGCGCGAACCGTTGGAGCGACGGGCTCGTGGGATCGGGCAAACGCGACGACTGGAGCTGCAGGGTGCTGGTTGGCGACTTCCACGATCTTATTGGCGTGAAGAGCAATAGCAAACAAGGTTAGATCGGATGCTGTCGCCAAAATTATTTGCATTGATGGTGGGAGGCGTTGCAGAAATAGCTCTTTCAGGAACTGGACGTCGAAAGTGGCGGCGCGGTCGCCCAGAAGCACTTGCATCTGGCGAAGGAGCTGTGAAGGACGACGGTCGCCGAGTTCCTCCACTGAGATGAGGTGCTGTAACCGCGTTCGCCCCGAGAGCATGGTTCGCTCTAGAGAGAGAGAGGGAAAGTGTTGAGAAAGAAACGAAGCCTGGAGATGGTCCGCTCTAAGATCGCAGCTTTGAGCGCGTCGTACAAATTCGTCGCAGGTAGGCTCGAGAGGATGTCATAGACCTCGACGCAACGTCGCTGGGCAACGAGGCCTGAAGATGACTGGAAGCGTACCTCCTGCGATGTGATATTTGGCAGTCGGAAGCTGCCCTAGGCTTGCAAGAACCATACTTCCGGGTGTTGCGCCTAGAAGGGTGGAAGACAAACACGTTCAAATCTCGAGCAAAACTGAAGTTTTTTTGTTTTTTTTATTACGCGCTGTCGTTTTTCTCAATGTCCGAGCCTAGTGGCTATCGCCACAAACTAATTAATTAAGAATAATTCAAAAACTTTCGAAATACTCAGTTTGGAGCAAAAGTTTTAATGTCGAGGTTGTAGAGCGTCCTCAGGGACATCCAATTCAGTGTTTATTTATTGAGAAACTTTAAAAAATATTATTCTTTGTCCGAAACAAAAAGCGCGTAAACTATAAAACAAAAAAAAACAACAAAAGAAAACAGGAATTCGTAAGTAGCGCCTTGTCAACAGTCCTCTATGCAGCATGCGGGCCTAGTTTATTCAAGCCACGGCTGAGAGCCGCTGCAACACAAAGCGTGCAAGCACAAAGTCAAGTGTTTGTTTCGTAATTCGCGGCCTTTTTTCGAGGTCCAGAAAATGAACCGTGTTAAGGTTTCTTGATAAAAAACCACTGAATTGGATGTTTCTGAAGAGGCTCTATAGCTTTATAATTGGTGCTTTTGCTCTTAATTAAATATTTCGTCAGTTAATTATTTAATATGAGCTAATAAGCTAATTTGGCAAAATACAAAAGAAAATATCCTAGCTTGCTTCAAGCAATGAACACTTATTTCTTTGGTTTCGTCTTTCTAAAATACACCAAGATATACTTTTAAAGTCTTGACTAACGTTACGTGTCGATAAAGCTTTCCAACTCCAGTCATGTGGTGGTTCCCCATATGTGCTGTCGTTTTGTGACTTACGCGAGCAGGAGACCTTAGAGAGCTAGAACGTTTTGCGGTTATATGCTGATTTTCGGCTTTTGAATCAAACATGGCCTCCAGACGTTGTAGGCAATGGTATCTAGAGTGTGTATAGTTGGGGAAGCAGACAGTGAGAAAAAAAAAGCAATGTGACTCAAATTTGATCTAAAAATGTTTATTTCAGGACGTAACAGTATGACTGGAACACACAAAAAAATGAACTGCGGATACTTTCTTTTATTCTTCATGCGTTTATTTTTGCAGGTTTTAGCACCCATTGATTTCGACGCTCAAGTATGTTTTAAGCTGCTTTCAGGGGACGCTAGTAAAAGTCAACGCATTCTCCATGAATGCACATCTGAAAAAAGAGCAAAAAGACAGATCTTGCTTTGTTTTTTTCGGTTTTTTTAACGTTAGCAATCAAAAAACATAAAATATCATCATCCTATTTTCACACGCAATCTTTATCACTAAGCTGAAAAACAAGACCACACACATTGCCCTAAAAAAAACAAGAAAGAAAACACGTAATGTGCTTTTTAATATTTCCCGTTCTTTTAAAAAATTCCTGGCAAATTCGTTACAACATATTTGGCACGTTGTAATGCTCGGTGATGAAAACTGGCCAGTGTGTTCTGAAATTCTTCAAGTATTGCTTAACACGTTCTTATCGGCGACGTACACGACCCAAGGCGCCATTGTGGTCGGCCTTAGAAAGTCGACTTAACGCACACCGTGAAATGTTGAGTTGGGTAAATTTTGCATTTATTCACGCAAATAGAGTAATGTCGAACTGTCACTGCGGATGGTGCCTGCCCGTGGTGGCTCAATGCGGAGCACAAGTTCGTCTGCTTCTTTTGCAGGAGTTGCGGTAACATCCGAACGCCGAGCTCTGATTGGCTCTCTTTGAAGGATAGTGGGTAGGCCTCAATAATAATTGGGGTTGTGTGGATATTTGGACAGCGAGTAGTTGGTCAGCCATTTCAAGGTTGCGACGAGTCACTCGCTGTAGATGAGAAATTTAGCCACTGGGGTACAACCGCTAGCCTCGGGTCTTTGACGTGCACCACGCAGTAGTGAGTACATGACAGCACGCCGGTACGATGCTCATCCAGTATCGATGCTCATTCATATAGTTAAAAAAACAATGAAATGTCGCGACTTAGTTTACTGGAAAGCGTTTTTACGCAAACTATTGCGGAAAAACTTGTACTTGTTTCGTAATTATACACCATTGGAATTTAAGAAACAATTATCATAGAGAAACCCTCAGGAACCAGCAGTCGAATATCTCGTGCATTGCTGTCCGGCATGAAATATTTCGAGCAAAGCTTCGATCTGGGATTCGGAGTTTACGGCCTTCCAAAATCTCTTCGCCAAACGACGCCTACCCACACCTTCCTTAGCTTCGAGTTTTTGAGAAACTGGCGAAAATGCACGTCCGGGTGGCCCAGCGGGTTGCTCGCGCAATATACAGCACAGCAAGGCGTACTGGGCATTGCACAACGTTACCAGTCCTTTGGGATCCTTGCACTTCGGCACAACGATCGGATTGAGCGAAATGGGAGTCAGTAATCTTCGTATCTCGATCACCGAGGAGCACTTAAAACGGCACTTAGAAACATAACAGAACAAGCAAAAATTGTTTGCTGGGACGGCTGAAAACGCAACAGAAAAACACGGCGAAAGAAGTTGTAGTACGAACAAGTAACCTCCTCGAGTACGAAAGTACGAACACGTCATTTGGGGCACAATCTTGCTCGACAAACAGCCAACCCGCTGAATTCCGTCTGAGAAGCTGGAGGTAGCATTTCTTTTTATATCGGTTTTAGAGTGGATCTCGGTTTCCCATTAGTGTAATATTTTGGCAGTGCTTGCATTTTAGTTTCCGTAAACCGATATTCGTCTTTTATTTTAGTTGCACTTTCGACCTCAGTTACCCTTTAAAAGCCGACTTACCGGCTCGGTGTTCTGCGAGGCAGAAAATCCTTTTAGCCTCCTCTCATCTCACACCGTGATATGCGCCGTTTCACTTTGAGTCCTCCCGCAGCCGACGCTGAGATCTGATGGAGCCAATCAAGCAGTGACAAAAGTGTATCGTCACTGCCCTCGTAGTCTCTCTGGGTTCGCCATTATCGGTTAAACAAATCACTCGCAGAAAAGAGAGCAGGATCGTGGGAGGGTTCGCAATGCGTGATTTGTTTAGTTGGTGATAGCAAACGCAGAAAGGCGATCAGAGCTGTGGCGATGCTCTTTTTGCTGGTGTTTGAATGGCTCCATCGATTTGTAGCGTCGGTTGCAGTCGGACTTGATGGGAAACCAAGCATGTTCAGCAATGAGGTACGGAAGGAAGAAGTGGACAAGGCTTCTGTACTCTCCTCCAGAGTGTAACAAATCACTGTCAGAAGAGACGAAGAGAGAGAGAGAGAGAGAGAGGAGAGAGATAGGAGAGTGGGTAAAGAGAGCGGGAAAAAGAAAGCGTGATTTGAGGGGTTAAAGCCTCGAAAGAGACAAACGGTGCAAGCTTTGGTAGGCTTAATTCTGCCAAGCGATTGCTAGAAGTACCAACCTTTTTCCATCTCCAGCCACATTCTCTTCCATCGGCTTCTACCACGTAACCAGAACGAACCTTATCTTCGTCGCAGCAAAACACCCTGCAGCTTGAAGATCTTCTGTGGGCGGTATACTTCTGTAAAAATACGTGTGGAAATACCAGGCCACCCTGAGTGCCCGTATTCTATGCGGTGCAAGCAGTAATTATCGCGAGAGACACAGTGGCGCCTCTCTCGCGCAGAAGTCCTGCATATAGCGCAGAAGTCCTGCATTTTCTCCAGCATTTAACGGAAGCCAGCCCGAGGCACAGCTTGGACAAGAGTGCTGCGCCATGCTGCGTCATTTGGAACTCAAGTTCTTATTGGCTGAACACGGAGTGCCAGCCGACCGCTGACGCAGAAGTTGTACCCCCCCCCCCCCCCTACCCTCCCCGTTCTCCTCTGTGGCCTCCGGCCGATGACGTAGATTCTTCAGCAGTACGACCTTGTTATCTATTGCTGCTTCGTCGAATGGGTGTTTCATATTGGTGAAGCCTGTACACTCCCCCCTCCCTCAAGATGTATATCAATATTATATGTAACTCTATGGTGGTTTAGATATATTACAAACCGAGCGAAGGTCATATCTGGACGTTTTCATGTACTCAGTAATCTGTCGGAGAATATAAAGTGAGTGCTGGCTCTGCACCATTCTTTGTACGTCCTTAAACCTAAAAAACAGTAGGTAGCTCATGGTTATGAAATATAGATTAGAAAGCGATACTTACGGTGCATGTTTCAAGGTCTAAATAAAATAGTTGAGCCTTGCACAAATCGAGACGCCCGTCGGTGAGGTATTCTTCAAGATACTGGCTAGGGAGTGTCCAATTATTCTTCATTATTAATTTTGGTGTGTCATTCCAGCAGTTATAATTCTGGTTCCTTGGATTAAAATAAACCACCCGAAAATGTTAGTTCCGATTGGTCAGTGTTTTTGTTTTCTTCAATAATGCAATCTCGTCAAGGATGTTTCTGCGAAAGCTTTGAAAAATCTCTAAAATCATGATTTTCGTGATAAAAAGAGACTCTTAGTGGGAACAAACTGCCAGGCTTAGTTGATGTCAAATAATGCAAAAACATACTAATTAGCAAGGTAATTAACTAAACTTTACGAATTATTTTTAGTAGTTAAAACTAAACATGGTTCTACTGAAAAACCTGCTAAGCATAGTTGAAAACCACTAAATCAACTCTTTTTAGAAGGGTAACAGGCAGGGGCAGATCTTAGCGGTGTTCCATAAAAACGCCTAACATGGACGCGTTTCTAGATCACGGTTTCTTATAGGGGAGCATCTCTGCGCCCGCGGTCCTGTTCCCCAGTTGCCGAGACGCGGAACACACGTGCCGCCATACTTTCTTCCATTATACGGGGTAGGCGAGGCAGTGACTTCGCGCATCGACAACCTGGAAGGGGGGGGGGGGGGGAGGGGAAGGAGAGGAATGGGGGGAGGGGGGGCAAGGCAGGATTGCATGTCAAAACTGAGTGTTTTTTTAAGAGCGCCGTCAAATGTTGCCTTGACGTATAGCTTTCTAAAAAAATGGTGATTTAG
>JAZHYW010018909.1:0-18658 GCA_037355805.1 Ixodes ricinus | reverse complement strand
AGGTTATTCAAGTTCTTATTGTTGCCACCTGTTCCATTTATTGACCTCGAGTATTTTGAGCAACAGCTGACTTTCGAACGTCTCGTCAAACATTTTGCGTTATTTTCTTACTCAATATGTCGACTGCTACGCTGAACACCATTTGAACTGAGGCACTGGATGGGAGTGCCATATTGTGCCTCACGAATGTCTTATGCTCTTCATTGAGCTTTTTCATCGATGATAGAGCGAAAAGCTTCGTCGTTGCAGCCGTTGCCTGATATTCGAGAGTTTTGGTAGAGTGGGTAACAGTAAGGTGATAAATAAATAACAAATAAGGTTTGGTTCGATATTCTTCTTCCTTTGGTTCTGAACAGGTGGAGCGTCGGTTGAGGCTCGACCTGTTCTTTCCGGTAGCCCAGAATATCAAGTCTACGTCAGCCACCATTATGGTTTATTTGTAAAAATATCTGCTTGAGATAAGATGCAACCTGCTGGGGTAAAAACAGGAAGAAGAAAAAGGAAGGCTATTACCGTTTTCGAAGTGCTCGCAAAAGCTGACTCACAAAAAGGGTAACTGAGATGCAGATAACCTGGCTGGAATTCACAAATAAAGTGGGCCAACCCTAAAAGTTGGACTACAAAAAAAAGAAAAAAGAAAAGCTTTTAAAACAGGGTCAAATAAGGTGAAAGAAGCAGAAAAAAAAACATCCTGTTTCGTAAGAGAAGATGATAAGTGCGCATCGACGAACGAGGATGCTTGGGGCAATAACACCTTCACATAGTATCACATTCCTTTTAGAGGATTTTAGGGTAGACGGAGCGTTGTCTCGTGTTGTGACATTATGAAAATGGTCCTAGTCACTATAGTCTATAACTGAGAAGGACATTGTTAATTCTTGTCTGTGCAATTACCGCCTTGAGCGTCTCAAAGAGGCATACAATCACTTGCTCTCTTCCTCTCCCCGCCTTTGATCACAAAGCAAAAACAAAGACACTAAAAAAAAAGCGGATATAACTTGCCCCCCCTCTCCTTTTTTTGTAGAAATGTTTATTTGGATTTTTTGACATTGCTGTTAGGGTCTAAAAAAAAGTAGATTCAGGGACTTGGTGTTGCAAAAACAAAAAGGCTTTGCGGAACTGAAGAGTGCCAAGCCTCCCTTTGCGCTGGTCAATTCGCGTGACAGTGTCACTGCGCTCAACTTTACCAAAATGAAAACAACCTTTTCTGTAGAAAGAGGGGGGGGGGGCTGGTCCTCAAAAAAATGTAACGGATTACAAGGAATCTGTTACGTAAAAAATGTAACGGAATTACTTTAAAATTACTCGAGAAAATGTGTAATTATTCCGTTACGAAATTACCGATAAATGTAAGGGATTACAAGTAATTTCGTTACTTGTAACGGATTACGTACAAGTCTGGCCAGAGTGATGTAATATTTTTATTTATTTATTTATTTCAAGATACTGTTAACCCCTCTTGGGGTCATTACAGGAGAGGAAAAAAATGTATGGTAATAAACAGCAGCAGCAAAACGAGAACACCGCATACATTACAGGAGAGTGTAAAAATGTACAGGAACAAACAGCAGCAGGAAAACGAGAAACACCGCATCAACAAGTATAATTTGCAATCAAATTACAAAGACAACATTATTAAACTAGCAAACGGCATGCACCACTCAATAGTAACAATGAACAAGCTAGTTCTGCAACCGCTTCAAATTATTTAAAAAATCTGTAGGGGACGTTGAGTTCACAATCTCCTGCGGTAGAAGGTTCCATTCATCTATTGTTTTAGGAAAGAGAGAACAGTGAAATACATTAACTCTACTTTGAAAAGGCTGGATCATTTTAGAATGGCTGTTTCTTAGAATGCGAGTTATACGGGGTTTCAAATACAGGGTGTAGTCAATGTTGAAAAAACCATGATACATCATAAAAATATATTTTAGTCTAGCAATCCTGCGCCGCTCGGAAAGAGGTATAAGGTCAAGCTGTTTTAACATGCCAGTAACAGAGTCGGTTCGTTTGTACCTGGAGAGTATATACCGAGCTGAAAGTCTTTGTACGTTCTCTAATTTCTGAATGTGATTTTTCTGATGGGGGTCCCATATTACATTTGCGTACTCTAATACTGGTCGTATGACTGTTTTGTAGACCATCAGCTTGGCACTTATAGTCGCATACCTAAAATTCCTTTTCAAGTATCCTAATGTACGCTTAGCAGAACAGCAGATGTTGTTGACGTGGCTCCCCCATTTTAAGTTATTTTCAATAGTTACACCCAAATATTTATAGCTATTCACTTCTCTTAAAGGAGACCCGTTAACTGTGTATACATAAGGTAGAATATTTTTCTTATTTGATATCCTTAGAAGTACAGTTTTGTCAATATTAATTACCATCCCCCATTCTTGGCACCATGACCCAATTTTCTGTAGAGCGCTGTCCAGATTAGTTTGATCCTCGCTAGTTTTGATATCTGTGTAAAGAAGACAGTCATCGGCAAATAATCGTACCGTAATAGAATCATCAATGGCTTGCGCAATGTCATTAATATATATTAAAAATAAAACCGGACCCAAAACGGAGCCCTGTGGGACTCCCGATGATACTGGTAAAACGCTAGATGCCGTGCTATTTATTTCAACAAATTGTCTTCTTTCCTTAAGGTATGCACTTATCCAATTAACTAATTCCGTGCTGACTCCAATTAATTGAAGTTTTTTTATCAAGTGTTTATGCGGGACTCGATCAAAAGCCTTTGACATATCTAGAAATATTGCGTCAGTTTGTCCCCCGACATCAATAGATTTGCAAAAGTCGTGAATGCATTCACTTAACTGGGTAATCGTCGAAAGTTTTCGTCTGAAGCCGTGCTGGTTTTTATAGAGAAGGTTATTGTTTTCTAAGTGGTCGTATAATGATTTTGAGACAATGTGTTCCATTATTTTACAGCTGGTACTTGTCAGTGATATTGGCCTATAATTCGTTGGGGATGATTTGTTGCCAGCTTTAAAAATAGGCACGACTTTAGCGCATCGCCAATCGGAGGGAACAGAACTTTGAGATAACGAAGCTTTAAAGATAAGCGTTAGATATTTTGAAACCCACTCAGCGTACCGTTTTAAGAATGCGTTTGGAATGTTATCGGGTCCCCCAGACTTATGCACTTTAAGTTGCAACAAAAGAGAAAAATGCCTTCTTCTGAAATAGAAATATCTGTCATTTTAGGTCCGTTGTATCCAACACTGCCTCTCACATCGTGATCAGGAAATTTAGGCACGTTACCGGAGAACACGGACTGAAAGAAAGTGTTGAACACATTGACCATAACCTCTGGATTATTAACGACTTCACCGTCAACTTCAAGATTTGATATGGGCTTTTTTTGTGGGAGAGAGATAACGCCAAAATTGCTTGGGGTCCGACTTCATGAAATTTTGCATAGTGACAGTAAAATATTTTTGCTTTGATGCACGTAGGCTATCCTTTAATTTATCAGATAAACACGAAATTACTTGCTTATTAACTAACTTCTTTTTACGCTTTCGCTTTATCTGCCTTTTTAAATGCAAGATTTCCCTGGTGATCCATGGGTTTTGCTTCTTTTAATTAGCCTTAGGGGAATATAACGTTCAATGCAATAGTTCACTATTCGTTTAAAGTCCTCCCACATTTCATCTACCGGCCTGGGGCGCTCGAACTCATACAAAGCCATCTCAAGGTAGTCTAAAATGTCAACGTCACTTGCCATTTCAAAGTCCCTTACAAACTTTCCAGTACGTTCTCTTGGTGGCCTATCTGAATTCAAATGACAAGTCACGCTAACTAGATCATGATCAGATAGCCCATCGTACACTGCGACGTCATAATCTGATAGATCGCTACTCAAAAATACCAAATCCAAAGTTGTGTCAGCAGATCTGCCGTGCCTGGTACTCTGATTGACAACTTGTGTAAAATCAAAATTAAAAGCGAGATCGAGAATAATTTCAGAATGTTTAGTATCGCTAGCACCTGGTGTAAATGTTTCCCAACAGATGCCCGGCAGGTTGAAGTCGCCTGCTATTACAACATGTGATTTATGTTTAATATTAGCTTCCACGTAATCGTACAACTTTTCCATGAATGATATAGGTGCACCTGGTGGACGATATACAGCAGCGACAGTGATCAGGTTACAGGGCCATTTAATTTGACAAAACAGACTTTCGTGGTCTGGAATTTGATTGAGCAGAGGGCTACACTCAACATGAGACTTGACTAGGATCGCCACGCCACCGCCACGTGACCCTCGGTCTCTTCGGTGTACCTTATAATTCAATGGAGATATCTCGTTATCATCAATATCACCATGTAGCCAAGTCTCGGTAATGACAACAACATCAGGGCTATATGATAACAAAACATGTTCAAGTTTGTCAACTTTATTTACTAAACTACGAGCGTTCAAGTTTATCAACAAGAAGTCACGATTGGCAGATCTACTAGACTGTCATGCAGGTCGTTTGTCTCGCGTTCTTAAAACCTGGGAGCGACAGTTGTTTTCAGTGTCCCAGCGGTACAATGCATCATTGATTTGTATCTTATCATTGAGTAGCCTGACTTTCGAACCGCTGTCTTTATCTGCCCTCGCGCTAGCCCATAGAAGCTTTCGTATTCCTAGCGTTTCTTTCGAATAGTCGTTCGATACCGAGATGTTTGACCCTTTTAGCTTGGAACAGTTCCGTAAGACCTCCATTTTTTCGTTATAATCATATAGTTTCATGATAACCGGCCTAGTGTTGTTTCCACGTTTAGCCTCAGACCTATAAAAATCGTTGGACCGTGTTTCACACGTCAAACTTCTTAACAAACTTACACAGATCATGGGTGAGGGTCCTATAGTATCGTGGATAGAAGATTACCTAAAAATCGATTTCAGATTGTATGTTATGAAGGACACGTCTCTCGACCAGTTAAGGTACTGTCTGGCGTCCCGCAAGGCACTGTTTTGGCACCACTCCTGTTTCTTTTCTATATAAATGACATTGTTAATGGTATCGATGCAAATATAAAACTTTTTGCCGACGACTGTATTATCTATCGCGAGATAACAAGCCAAGCTGACCAAATTCAACTAAACGAATCACTAAAAAAGATAACCGATTGGTGCGACAATTGGCAAATGGCTCTAAATTCTGACAAAACCGTTACTATGTGCCTAACGAGGAAAAAGAAGAATATTCTCGAGTTTCCATACAGTGTTAATGGTGTAGACTTGCGCAGAGTCACTGAATATAAGTATCTTGGCATCATATTAGCATCCGACCTGAGCTGGAACGCACACGTTAAATATATAACAAACAAAGCCCTGGCAAAACTATTCTTTCTGAAGAGAACGTTAAAGTATTCAACTCCTGAAATAAAGCTTTTAGCATACACCTCTCTTGTGCGTCCAGTACTAGAATACGCAAATATATCCTGGTTCCCACATACGCAGAAGAATATAAGTATTATAGAAAGTGTCCAGAGAAAGGCAATCAGATTTGTTTACCACAAATACAGTCGTTTCGATTCACCAACAGAACTACTAAAGAAAGCTGGTTTATTGACTATCGTTGATCGTGTAAGACTCAGTCGACTGAAATTTATGTTCCTCCTTTTAAACGATGCATTTAAAATAGATAAAAACAAGTACGTTAAGCGATCGGAAGCGAGAGCCACTAGACATAAACATAGCGACACACTCGTTGAGTATTCCTTCAATAACAACAGTTTTAAACACTCATTTTTTCCTTCAGCCATAAGAGACTGGAATAGTTTAGATAGGCACTTTTTTAGTTGTACAAGTGTTGAATTGTTTAGTGATGCAGTTGAAAAACAACTACTTTGTCAATTTATGAATTGATATGTTTTTTTCTGTTACAAGAATGACGCGATATTTTGCTGTTCCGTTTTTATTGATATTTGCCTCTTGATGTATATTTCTTTTTCCCCCAATACCTGCAAAAATCCCAATGGGATTGGCAGTATTTTGAAATAAATATATAAACCCAGGCGCTCACCCAGGTCAGTCGCTGCACCTAGCACTCCGGTTAAAGTGGTGAGGCTCGACATGCGCGCTGGTGGCAAGGAGGCATGTGGCAGACATGATAATTAACTAATCTCATCAAGAGTACAAGACCTTGATTTTGTCTTACCACATTGCCATATTGTTTGGTGGTGCTACCGCCATCCTACTATTTGGCAATGTTTTCTCGCAGCTCTTAGCTCCTCACATCGCCGACGTCGTCTGGATATTTAGAAAATGTTGGCGATCAATCCTGCCAGTGCATCAACCAACCAGCGGTTGATGAGCGATCTCAATGCTTTGCTTCACCTAAATTTAAAGCTCAGCCGCTACTACGAGCCAATGAGACCAACCAGCGTCAAAGCGAGACATCATGGCATTCGTCCATGTTCCTGTGCATAGTGTTTCATTGACTAAATCGAATCAAGTGCAGCGAATGTCCCGTGACTTGCACATTGTAGGTATGTGTTTGTGGTTATCTGTGTTCGAGCCTTCGACTGTACTCTGACCTAAGATCAAACGAAACTATAAGGTGAGTAGAGGCGCTCTGAAATACATATTTGTAGAATTTTCCTTCCCTCCTACTTCTCTAAGAGATTAGAGTCGACCATTAATATACATATTTTTTCTTTCTTTGCCCATCTCTGCGCAGGTGTATGGGAATTCCTTAGCAAAAATGGTACTTTAGCGCGAGATGTAGCAGACTTTCGGTCACAGCGCTCTCTGGCGCAAAACGCGGCACTTCCATCACTGTATCTACGACCACCTTGAGCACAACCACTACCTTTGAGTATACTCTTGAGTTCGGTATTCCTGTAAAACAAATATGCATCCCGCCAATGATGTGTTTTGCGTGCTTGTTGAAACTCTGCACTGCAACAAATGCTCCACCAGCCAGTAAAACATTTAGAGTTTGTCAATTATTGATTGCTATGTACAAGCGATACCTTTTGTAGGTTGTCCCCTGAACACAAACTGAAGAGATTAAGACAGAGAGTCAATATTTCCCGCTTTTAAACAACTCATTGCACTCGCAGGAATCTTGAGATGTCCTTTGGTACGCTCAGGGAATCCAGTCCCTTTCCGGTTCACACTGGCCTTCGAAGGCTGTGCCGAAGTTAGAAGCCGTCAAACGCATCATGCGCTCCATGCGCCATGTCCGGGCTCCTTGCTTGCTGCCTTGTACTCACTCAAGGTCCTTGCTTGTTGTGGTGTAAGGCATAGGCTTTAGAATATACAGAAAAACAAATTGTAATCAAAGGATGAAGACCTGCACATTTTGTTGGGTCAGAGCTGTTTAGGAGCCAGCCAAACTGAAGCAGCCTTTTTCATTCTGGTATTTTTTTCAACTCGCAACCGGTCAGTCACCAAATATGCGTACATTTTTTCGTCTCGGTCTGCTGTGTTGCAGGCTCATTCACAACTGAACGACCAATGTGATTGAAGTCCGAATGCAAGCAAATCGAGAGCCATCTGCATGAATGAAGAGCACCTCGGCAGTCAACAGTGTTGGTGTCTGCAAGCCTGCGCTGCAGATTGTAGCACTAGTGGATGTCAAGCTGTGGCTCACTGAAATACATGGCCATGCATGGGTACCTCCAATACAGACTCACTGCAATTACGCTTGACTGTTCAGTTATTGATGACGAAAACAACTGAGTAAAGGCTGAACTCCATGAAGCGAACTTTCATGACGAATATTCAAGCGGCAAAAATCTAGAAACGACGCGCCGTCGCGTTCACGTTTACCGCTGAACTCCATGCGACGAACAAGCGACGAACGCCGTCGGCGGCGACCAGCGCGACTGCCAGTGTTGCCAAGAGGGGGACGTGATATCAACTAAAACCAAGCAATTATAAACCTTTGTTTAAACACGCCATATTTGTAAAAATCGCGAAACAAATTCAATGAAACGAGCAAGTAACTTATAATAATGTACTTTCGAGTTTTAATATGCCTTTAAGTGTTTGTTTGGAAAACGATTGTCCAGATGAGGCGGGGAGCACGATTGGTCTGTAACACTGTGCATCGAGTTTCTATGGTTTCCTTCTTCAGCATTGCGAAGAATTGTGGGCTCGTTTAGAGTGTTCAGGAGCAGAGTTATCTTCCGGCCAGCTTGCAGCGAGTATGAACCCTTTTAACCGCGCCGGCGACGGCTTCTTCTGTTGAAGAAGAAACTGTTACCTCTTGGAAACAACTCCAACAAGAAAAAGAAGTATGAGACGGTTCTGGTGCACACGCCCGTGGCAGAAGAGAAAGTTAGAGGGCGAGTTCCACACAGCGGTAAGTAACGCAATGCAAGCGCCAACAGACTCATGCATACGGGGCCAGCTTACGTGCCTATACCCGGCGTCAGCGTTGTTAATAAAGAATACGGAGGACTGGGTTTCTTAGAAAATTGAGCGAGCGAGCGTCCTGGCAGTGCTAAGTCAAGAAGCGCAAAACTGCGCGAACTAGTCGCTCGAGACCTCGTCAAGCAGGATCCTGCTGGACGGGGTCTCGTGGAAGAAAATTATCTTTCAATTTATAAGCTCGTGCACAAGCCTTTGATGTAGTACTCGGGGCTGCTATGCTCGTCTCACTTTGTTAAGGCACAAACAAAAGGAGTAATGCTATGTGCACTACGTAGTGCGGCCCCATCGAAAGTTGCTATATATATATATACGCGAAACTCGATTTGTCAAAACGAATTTTCGAAGCTGTAGCTTAGTGGAGTGGATTCGACCTCCGGCCTCCGAGGTGAACGGACGTGCGATGACGGGCTCCGAAGGAGCGGCAGTAGCGGCCACGCTTGGCCGCAGTATCTCTGTTTCTGAAGCGTCATCTGATTATAGGATTATTTTGCCTCCTCTGCCAACAGGATATCTCGCGACGAATACAGTACTACTGCACTGCGACGTAAGAAACCGCCCCTATCGTATTCAAGACTTTAAACAGGAGATGGAAAGACTGCGTGTGCTTCAAGAGCTGGCATCGGCAGGCGCCTACCAAATGAACCATGTGTGGATGTTGCAGCTACACTCCCATACAGCAAAGCAACGTTTAGTGGAGACCAAGGAACTAATAGTTTTTTTGTTTTTTTTTCTTTATTTGTTTTGCGGATATTTTTTCCGCATGGGGGGCAGAGATAAAGGCACAAGTGCCTGACGGAGCCTCTACCCCCCAACAGTTCAGCCGTGGCAAAAAAGATAAAAGTGTCATATACAACAACAATGCAACAAAGCAGAAAATACACACTCTGGAAGCCGCAATCACAGGATCGCACAAGCCAGGCAAAGCGCACTATCAATCACAACGAAACAACAAGGCAACAAATCAGAGCGAAGATTAGATTATACACAGGCAATCAGCTGAAATAGTAAAAACCACTTTCGTGACACATCGATTAACGTTAGACATCAGCAAAGTGATGCATGCTGTACGCAAAAAAAACAACAAAAACAACAACAACAACAAGTAAATGTACATTCAGGTGGGTCACTAATATAAACTTTGACCAAGAGAAAAGATTGGTCTAACTTCATACACATAGAGATCACGAATAAGATAAGCTCAGAAACTAGAAATGGAAAGAAAACTTCACAATGAAAATGTAATAGCACCACCAACCAGAAGCGTTCTGCATTTACTTTTGAATTTATAGAAAGTAGCGTTATAGTCTATGTTCATATCTGTGTTGTTTAGGATTTTAATTATTTGAAAAGTTAAAGTTTGTCGGCCGTAATTTGTTCTTATGGTGGGCATTTTTATCTTTGGATCTCGGAGCGTATATGCGCTCACGCTATTTGTTGAGGTGGTGTGCAGTTCGTTCTTATGTATCCATTGTAACAGTTTAAAGTAGTAAACCTGGTTAGCCTTGAGCATATTATATTTTACAAAAAGTGGCTGTGTGCTTAAGTTTCTTTTATCACCTCTATAGTTTTCACATATACGTAGTATTCTCTTTTGTAATATAATTATTTTATTGTAGTTCGTAGCTGTTGTTGTTCCCCAGACCAATATACCGTAACTAATTTTGGAGTAAAATAAGGAATAGTATAACATTTGTTTTAACCCGGTTGGTACTAAGTTTTGAATTTTATATATGCTGCCAGTAACTCGAGATAATTCAGTTTTAAGTTTATTGACATGAGTATTCCAGGATAGGTCCTCAGAAAACCATACACCCAAAAATTTTTGATCTCTTACTTGCTCTAATAAGGTGCCATCAAAAGTTATATTGATAGAGCTGCAATCTGGTTTATTTACTGGTTTAAAAATTACATATTTAGTTTTGCTTGTATTTAAACTTAAACAATTGATTTGTAGCCAATTCGATAGGTTCACGAGGTAGGCATTTGCAGAATTTTCTAAACACTCTTTTGTAAAGCCAGAGAAAAATACATTCGTATCGTCTGCATACATTATTAACTGAGGAGAGCCTGGTATATTTGTTATATCATTAATATATACAAGGAACAACAGAGGCCCCAGGATAGAGCCCTGAGGAACTCCGTTTTGTATTTTCAATTTATTAGATGAGTGATTATTGATATAAACGTATTGATAGCGATTTGTAAGATAGGATTGGATTAGTTTTAATGCTACACCTCGAACTCCACAAGTTTGAAGCTTTTCTAGTAGAATATTGTGTTGCACAGTATCAAATGCTTTTCGTAAGTCTAGGAATAGGCCAAGTGTATACAATTTATTTTCAATATTTCCAACGATTTTATCTTTTATTTCAATCAGTGCTAGTTCTGCAGACTTTTTTTCTGAAATCCATATTGAGCCTGTGTTATTATTTGATGCTTCTGAAAAAAACTGGTTAGCCTATCATTAATAACTCTCTCAAAGATCTTCGAAAAAACTGGTAGGACTGAAATTGGTCTATAATTGTTTATGGTGGTTACACCGCCTCCCTTGTACACGGGAATAACTTTGGCTATTTTTAACTATTTTTAAAGGTTGGTGTTGCCTAGTTTTCGACCCGGTCAGCATGGAAGTCAGAGTCAAGTTGCATTGGGTTCCATACGACGTGCCCAACTGCCAGGTGCGTAAGGAACTAGAGCGGTTTGGCAAGGTCGCCGATATCAGCAGAGACCACTTCCGCGAGAAGGGCTTTGAGAATGTCCAGACGAACACAAGAATTGTACGCATGAAGCTCAAAGATGGAATCACCGTGGACGACATGCCACACGAGATTCGAGTCGAAGGCTGCAAGGTTCTTGTTTTGGTGCCTGGGAGGGCCCTCTCTGCCTTCGGTGTCGACGCAAGGGACACATTAGGAGAGACTGCTGCGTCCCGCGATGCACGGAATGCCATCAGTTTGGCCACGAGGGCACAGACTGTGTCCGTACCTATGCATCAGTTGCCCACGAACGGAAAGACCTAGAAGCGAACGACTGGCAGATGGACGAGGCAGAGGCGGAAGCGGCGACGGGGAGACGGGGTCTCAGACCCCAAGCGCCAAAGAAATGACCGGGGATAACCTCGTAGCAAAACAGGGTGATGCAGCGATGACAGCTCAACGGGACAACACTAAGGAAAATAAGCAAACGAAGGAAGACGCCGAAAAGGAAGGCAAGAGTCTGCCACAAGTCACGGGAAAAGCGAAAGGAACAAACGCCGAGGAGGACGAACAGACCCGGGACAGCGAAATCGAAGCAATGGAGGAAGTCGACGCCAACCAGGTTGCAAAGCGACAACGAGAACGTTCCCAAGCCTCAGCAGAAGACGGCGGTGGAGGTGGTTTACCGTGGCAAGTGAGTGGACCCAAGAAGTTGCGTACCGGGACCAAATCTCGGAGCCAAGTGGACGGTTGTAGACGTAAAGACTCCGTGTGAGTAGCAGTCACTGGACGACCGGCATGTACGTAGGTGAAAGCGGCGTTGAAGAGCGGGGTTTTCCTTTCCATTGGTAAGCCCGGAAAGCTTTAACTTCATAAGCAAACACGCTTGAACCTAGTGTACCTCTCCGGTGTGCTACTTTAAATGTGCGAGGGTTAAATTCCCGGAAAAAACAGTACCACTTGCAAAGACTGGTAAATGACGAAAATATAGATGTATTTGCCCTTCAGGAAACCAAAATGGATGATGACGAACAGATAATGCAGGCTTTAAAACCATTCATGAGCAGATACGAAATGGCAGTGAGCCATGCCATCGGTAACTCGGGAGGATGTTTTTTATTTCTTTCGAAAACTATTGAACTAACTGATATGAAAATCGCCACTGATAATGAAGGGCGACTTATTAATTGTGATTTTACAATGAAAAATCAACCTTGGCGGGTGCTGTGCGTTTACGCGCCAAATAGAATTAATGACAGGGAAACATATTTTCGACAAGTAGAACAGTACGTTAAATGTGACAGATATGTTGTTCTTTTAGGCGATTTCAACTGTGTAAGTAGGCCACAAGATAGGTCTTCAGCTAATCTGCTTAGCGACAGGAGCGCGCAGCTTTTGCAAACAATAATGGATGATAACGAATTAGAGGACGTCGCAGAGATGCTTAATACGCAAAACGAATTACGTTTCACACACTATCAGTTGTCCTCACACGCACGTTTAGACAGGATCTATGTGTCTACAGACCTTGCCCCATACACCATGGGATACTCTGTCAAACCGCTTCCCTTCAGTGATCACTGTCTAGTAACTGTAATAGTGGGGAAGAAGGAAAAATCACGCCCTAAGTTTAATTGGCAACTCTGAAAACTTAATGTCACCCTGCTAAAAGATGAAATATTCACAAAAGGAGTGATAAGAATTTTAAATCAAATAACTGCGAGTAGGGGCCTAAGTTACATGGAGAAATGGGAGGATTTTAAGCAAGAAGTGAAAGCATTAGCAATAGAAAGGTCGTCTATTTTAAGCTTTAATTCAAGGAAGGAAGAAAAACTGATGCAGCAATACTGGCGCAACTTGCTCAAAGACGAGAGCGATAAACCTGGTGAACTGAGTACAGAGATAAATGCAGTAAAAGCGAAGCTTCAGAATTTTCAAGATAAACGGTATCGTGGAGCGGTTGTGAGGGCGAGGGCTGAAAAGTTTCTTCTGGGCGAACAGCCCACAAAGCGTGCTCTGGCTGACGAACGGAAGTTTGCGCTTGCAAAGGAGATAACGTCTGTGGACCAAAACGGTGTCGTCAGCTCTGACAAAGACGACATTAAAAAGGTGTTTGTCGCCTACTATGTCGAACTGTTTGGAGGCAAGGACAGGCCCAAGGCCATGACGGACATCAATTATCTGCTCCGGACAGCCCCAGAGCTCTCGCAAGAAGCGAAAGAGTGGATGGAAGAACCCATCACACTGTCTGAGATCGACAGAGCTATCGAGGGAATGGCTGCCCACAAAACGCCTGGTCCTGACGGTCTCTGCGCAGAGTTCTATCAGCACTTCCGCGCTCAGCTTTGTCCTTTTTACCTTGAAGTTGTACGAGAAGCTTATGAACTCCAGGCGTTACCGCCTTCGTTCTTACAGTCGCACACGATACTAATACCGAAATCAAATGACACTCTTAAACGACGACAGCCGTCGGGCTATCGCCCGATAGCTTTAAGTAATGTTGACTACAAAATTTTTGGAAGGATTTTGTCTAGACGAATTCAACACGTAGTGACTGATCTGGTAGGGGAACACCAGACTTGTGGGATTAAAGGCAGAACTATCCAGACAAATATTCATGTAGCTCGAACCATTATCGAAAGTGCCAATTCTGAGGGAAGTCAGGTTGCAATGATACAAATTGATCTGGAGAAGGCTTTTGACAGAGTGTGTCATGGTACACTATTGCATATTTTATCTAAAGCTAATGTTGGGAAAGTTATTTGTGATGGCGTTAAGATGGCGTACACTGGATGCACCACACGATTGGTTATAAATAACTCCGTTACTGAAAAGATAAATGTATTTTCTTCTGTGCGGCAGGGGTGCCCCATGTCACCATTGTTGTTTAGTCTTTATCTGGAGCCGCTATGTTTGAGCATTATAGAGAACGAACACGTGGAGGGGTTTACGATGGGTAGCGCAGAAGTAAAAGTCTTAGCATACGCCGACGATATTGCTGTGTTTTGTAAGGATAAAAGCAGTGTCACCAAAGTTTTTGAAATATTTTTTTTTTATTTACAGAAAAAAACCTGCTTCGCCGTGAGGCATTATTGCAGGGGGTGGGTTTCATACAAACACTTTTGTTTTAGAACACAAATAATACACAACAAAAAAAAACACACTTACTATGGATCAATATTGAAATTAAATAAAAACACACTGTCTATAAAAACACTACACAATTGAAAATTCAAAAAACCAAATTTGCCGCAAGCACATCTTTTGGCAACCTATTCCACTCTTCTATGGTTTTCGGAAAGAAAGAAAAAGCAAAGGTGTCGGTGCGGCAAGAGTACGGTCTAATCTTCTTGGGATGATCTGCTCTTTCGGACACATAAAAAGGTTCATGTAAAAACACATCTCTGTTAATTAATAGTCTATTGTTGTAGATATCATCTAAAAATTTCATCCTAAACAATTTTCTACGCTCACTGAGTTTCTCCCAATGTAGGGCATGTTTCATGTTAGTGACACTCGCTCCAAGTTCGTAATAGTTTAATACAAATCTAGCACATTGATTTTGTACCTTTTCAAGTTTGTCTATTAAATAATTTTGGTGTGGATCCCAGACAACTGAGGCGTATTCCATACACGGACGGATATATGTGAAGTATAAAGTTTCTCTAATTTTCCTCGGGGCTTGCCGAAAATTTCTCCGTACAAAATTAAGCATTCGTATTGCCCTTAGGGCTATCATTTCAACATGTCCCGTCCACGTTAAATCATTAGATAACATAACGCCTAGGTATTTTACATTTGAGCTAGGTTTAATTATTTCATTATTTATCATGTACACGGAAGTAGTGGGATTTTTTTTCTTAGTAAATTTAACATGCACGCACTTTTTAACATTTAGGTTCATTCTCCAATTTTTACACCATACAGAAATTTTATCTAGATCACTCTGTAAAGTATTAATATCGTTAAAATCATTAATTAATCTATAAATAACACAATCGTCCGCAAATAATCGAATATATGATTGCATGCCAGAAATAATGTCGTTTATATAGATCAGGAAGAGCAGAGGACCCAGTACCGAGCCCTGGGGGACACCAGACTCGACTTTTACATACTCAGATTTTTCCCCACCGAGCACGACACATTGCCCTCGTCCACTTAGGTAATCTTTAATCCAAGCCAGTACGTTGCCATCCAGGGACAGTAAGCTAAGTTTATAAAATAACAAATCATGATCTACAAGGTCAAATGCCTTTCGAAAATCCAAAAACAAACAATCCACTTCGTCTCTAGCGTCAATAGCTCCAGCAAGAAAATGAAAGACATCAACAAGTACTGTGTTACAGGATGCTCCAGTACGAAATCCGTGTTGATCTCGAATTAGAAACTTTTCGACGTTTAGATGAGCAATGAGATTACTATAAATGACATGTTCCATTAGCTTGCAGCAAATGCACGTCAAAGAAATAGGTCTATAGTTTTCCACACAATTTTTTGCTCCTGACTTGTGTATTGGCACCACATTTGCCATTTTCCAATCAGATGGAAGCTTTTGTTCCAGTAGAGATTTATTAAAAAGAACACACAAGTAATTTGCCAACTCTTCAGAACAGTTTTTCAATATAACCGGAGAGATGTTATCCGGTCCAATTGCTTTCTGGACATCAAGTTCTCGCAACAGCGAGGCTATACCATTATATGTTATTTCAATGGGTGACATGACATGTTTAATTTTTTGTTGCACGTTTGGGTAACAGCGCGATGCAGCAGGCTTAGAAAAAACAGATTCGAAATATTTATTTAGATGCGTTGCCTTTCTTTTTCATTCTCGATAAGTTCATCGCCTACTAAAAGAGGAGGAACAGATGTATCGTCCTTTTTATTTGCTTTTACAAACTTCCAAAATTCTTTAGGGTTCATTTTAAGCTTAGTTTCTAACTGCTCGTAATACGCGTCTTTGGATCTTTTTATTGTAGCTTTAAAAAGAGTATTTATGTTTTCTAATCTCACCCTGTTGGATTCTACCCCCTATTCTTATATCGAAGGTATGCTCTTCTTTTTCGTCTGATAATCTGTTTCACCTCTTTTGTCACCCAGGGCTTATTTTTAGTTTTTGAGGATTTTACTCCGGAGGGAATGTATTTTTCAACTAGGTCATGGATTTTACATTTGAACATGTTCCAGAGTGCATCAATACTAACGTTATCGGATTGCTCTAAAAAATGCGAAAAAAAACTAACCAGTTCGCTTCTTATGGTATCATATCGTCCTTTATCGTAATAAAATATTTTTCTTGCTTGACATTTATATTTATTTATTTTTGGATGAACCAAATCAGCTGTCACAATCTTATGATCAGAAATGCCTGGTAGCACACAAACATTGTCTATAGCCCCCGGTAGGTTGCATAACAACAAATCCAATACATTTAACAGTCTCGTTCCCTCCATGACGTATTGTGTTAAGTCAAACATTTCCACAATGGCACTCAATTTAGTATGAAGCGTGCTTCCTGAGTAGGTCGCCTTGCCGTCCTCCCAAATTAAATCGGGAATGTTAAAATCTCCGCCCAGAAGGACATACTCTTTTGAGGCCGCAAGGATCAAATCAGCTAGTTCATCTAAGCCGTTACTGTTCTCGTTTGGAGGACGATAGTATACACCAACCGATAAATGTTTACCGTCTACACACATCTGGCACCACGCTGTTTCTATAGTTACATCTGGTATTGGCAAAGGTGTAGTCGGAACACCTTTTTCCACAAGGACGAACACGCCTCCGCCGTGCGAATTTCTATCCTTTCTGTAAACAGCATAATTATCTGGAAATACTTCGTTTGATCCTATAGTGTCATCCAACCAGGATTCCGTCCCCAAGACAATCGTAGGTCTGACCGTTTCGATTAAACCCATGAATTCGTCCACCTTATTTTTTATACTGCGGCAGTTAATAATCATGACTGTGCCCACGTCCGTGTTTCTCGTGGTCACAACAGTCTTGTTTGCCCCTTGTATGTCACGACGACTGGAATCGCCTAGGTATGCTGAACGGTTTGCGCCGTTATACTTTACGTTTAAGCTTCATTGGATGGGTGCCTGGTTTGATGTCGATGGAATATCGATAAGTTCTCTAGACTGGATATCGTCGACCTCACGCACTTTGTCAGATTCATGATCAAACATAAAGCACCTATCGTTGATATGCAGTCGGTCCATTCGCAACCTGAACCGGCTGTTTTGCGTTTTCGCAAATTCCACTAGTTTCCTTCTTGCCAGCTGAACTGGCCTAGAAAAATCATCACTAACAGCGAAGCCACTATCTTTAAGCCTGTATCCGGAAGATAGGACCGCTTCTTTGTGTTTAAAAAAACAAAACTTAACTACAATGGGCCTTTTTTTAGCTCTGTTGAACGCTCCAATGCGATGTGCCCTATCAATATTGTCCGGATTTATCTTTATGCCCATCTTTTTGTCGCAAAGATCGATGACGCGAGATTCCGATTCAGCCCACGTTTCCAAGTTCTGTGATGTGACAGGAGCAAAGATCAACAAGGAGAAGTGTCTTGGAGTATGGTGCGGGGACTGGGCCACAAAGCCGACTTTTTTTTGAGGGCATTCAGTGGAGCGACTCTCCAAACAAGTACCTTTGGAGCTCCGCTAGATCACTTGAAGAAAAGCACGCCATATTGGGATGGTGTTACAAAGGATTTAAAAAGAACGTACGGGTAAATGGGGTGGAGCGCAGCATGTCAATTTTACAAGAGCTACAGTGTGTAATATTTTTTTATTGCAAAACTTTGGTACGTGTTACAGGTATTATACTGCACGCGAAGCTGTATACAAAAGATGCATAGAGTGTTTGCTTTGTTTATTTGGATGAGTGCTGGGGAGCCGATGCGAAGAGATATTTTTCTGCGTCCTTCCAAAGGAGGACTTGGGTTATCACACTTGTTTATCCGACAACTCGTTTCACGTTTTCTTTATTTACGAGAACAGAGGCACCCGCTTCTGCGGATTATGTTTCAAACAAGGCTAGTAAGTTTTATCCCGTCTTTCATTGTATCTTCGGAAATCGGCCCCCTGCAAAAATGGTTGGATTTGTCAAAGAGGTTATTGAAGCCTTTAAGTTTTTAAGTATAAGGTACGTATTCTTATGAATATTTGGCTTCGGTCACCCGAAGAAAGTTGTATCGCGACTTGCTTGACAACCTTTTTCCCGTACCGCTGTGTCGGAAGTATTTCGAAGATAAACCAGGACAGGACGTCTTGGCGCGAGTTAAGAACATGGCCATACCTCCAGCAGCAAAGTCGTTTTTCTTTCGCTTACACAGCGAGACCTTGCCTGTGAAGCTGTGGCTTGGTGAAAGGGGTTTAATTGTTACTGGCGGAGTCAACTTCCCACTGTGTAAGGAACCGGAAACGATTGAGCATGCCTTCCTGTACCGTTGGGATGCCATTTTTCTTTGGGATGTTTTGAAAAGAACTTTAAGAAAGGAATTATGCATAACGTCGTATACGATACCATTCCTTCCTGTTGAGCCTTATTCTGTTGTTCCCATATGACATGA
>JAZHYW010018908.1:0-10003 GCA_037355805.1 Ixodes ricinus | reverse complement strand
GCATTACTTCGTTCAGTTACAATGTGCTGCGCGCCCAGTCAGCTTCTCTCGTTAAAGACCAGCGTCGAGAGCCTTCTGCCTCTTCCGGCGAAGGTCGACCAGCTGCTACACTTGAAGCCTGTGGTCGAGGAACTGCGTACTACGGTAGGCACTCTCCAAGCAACTGTCGACTCGTTCAGTTCCAAATACGATCATATACTGACTCTCGCTAAGACAAACGAGAATTCCGTTAAGTGTTTGCAGCAGGAGGTTTCCACAGTCCAGGCTGTATTGAAGGAGCAAGCACGAGATATCTCAAGGCTTAAGGAGGAACTTAATGAATCGCAACAATATAGTCGCCGTTTCAATATGGAATTACATGGTCTTCCTTTTGTTTCTGGAGAAAATTTGATGAACGTCATGCAAGATCTTTCTCAGAAGATCAGCATTCCTTCATTTCATGCATCGGACGTTGTGGCAATTCATCGCCTGTCGAGGAAGCATGGTACGGTTCCACCCGTTCTTATTACCTTTGCATCAATTTCCCTGAAAGAATGTTGGATGACTGCGCGTGGTAAACTGCAGGGGCTGTGTCGAACTGATAGCGATCCAAGGTTATACTTCAACGATAATCTTACACACGCAAATAGGGAACTTTTCTGGAAGGCAAGAGCTCAGGGCAGAGAAAGTGGGTTTCGGTTTGTATGGCTGAAGAACGGCAAAATTTTCGCAAGGAAAGCCGTAGGTTCCCCTGCTGTGCGTATAAGCTCAGAAGGAGACCTCGAAAAGATTGTGTAAGCCATGTCAGTTTGTTTTTCAGTTCCGGACTGCAATTCATTTCATCAGGTCTTGGGGCCTATTTCTGGAAGCTCATTAACGCTAATTCATGTCAATATTAGAAGCCTGCGAATGCACTGGGATGAGTTTCAGATCTCGGTGAGCAACTTAAAACCGGCTGTAGATATTTTTGTTCTAACCGAAATTGGTATTTCTTCTGCGCAATGTGACCAGTTTGTGCTGAATGGTTACAAAGAGCATTTTTTTACACGCGAGAATAATAGGGGTGGAGGTATCGCTTTATATATTAAAGATAAATGGCTGTCATCAACCTCAAATGTGTCTTTTCAGCACGCAGAGTCACTTGCTATTAAGATCCATCATCCAGAATTTCCGTTATTTTTGTTGGCTGTGTACAGACCCCCTTCGCAAAACGCCTTGCATTTTCTTGCGGAACTTGAAGCGATTCTTTCTAGATTCCGTTCGGAGGTTCAATTCTGCCTAGTTGGAGACTTGAACATCGATACGCTTAAATCCTGCAAATCTGTAGTTTGCGATTATTTAACACTTCTGGCAGAACATGGGATTGAAAACACTATTAGCCTCCCCACAAGGGAGGAGATTCTGTCTCAGAAACTAGTTAGTTCATGTATAGATCACATCAATGTTAGGGCTCCGGATATACTGGTTAAATCTGCTGTAATTTTAGAAAAACTCTCTGACCATTACTTTATTGGCTGTCGCCTAGAGCCGCAGGGAGTGAAACAGAAACATGTCAGAAGAAACGACGAACGGGTAATTATTACAGATACAGTGAAATTTGATGCGTTAGTCGCTGAGTTCTCCTGGGATGAGTTAGTCCAGTCTGTTCAACCCTCTTGCCTGTACTCCGCTTTCGTTGAAATATGGCAGTCTTTTTATACTGCCTCAAAAAAAGAGGTCACTTTTAAGCAGAGGTCATATAAGCCTTGGTTCAATACGGATATTAAGGCTGCCATTAAGACGAAGGAATCGCTATGGATACGTTCTCGCCGTGCGCCGAATAACTTAGTATTACGAGCCGAATTTACGTGCGCAAGAAACCGGGTTAATGCACTTATAAGGTCTACAAAACGGCGGTATTTCCAAAGGAAATTCTACGAGACTAAGTCTAACCCACGGCAAACTTGGGGGCTTATTAATGAATTCAGAGGCCGCGCACCACATGGACCTATTCACTCCCTACAAAGGCATTTCGGATTAAACTTGCAGTCAGTAGTGAACGATTTCAATGCGTTCTTTGCGGCGTCTTCAGGTACTGCCAGGTGCCAAAGGGTTACATCAACCAGTTTAATTGACGATTCCACGGTATCTGCTTCGGCGTTTTTACCGCCTCTCGACTTATGCACGTTGCGGTCCATCTTATTCAATATAAAGAGGAACAAAGCCCCTGGTGCGGATTCAATCCGTGTTTGTGATCTATGTCGAAACTTCGACGCTGTCAAGCAGGTTCTTCTGTGCATGATAAATGAATTTCTAGCTTCCGGTGTTATTCCTGACGACCTAAAGACGGCGATTGTTAAGCCGCTGTTTAAGGGAGGATCGCCAGATAAATATGAATGCTATCGTCCCATCTCGATCCTGCCATGTATTGCCGAGATACTAGAAAAACATATTTTCTCTGTGATGACTAGTTTCATCGATGACTCTGATATTATTTCCCGAAGTCAATATGGCTTTGTGGTTGGAAAGGGCGCCCAGCCACTTCTTGAGGAATTTTCTGACATAATTCATAGCGCGTTCGAAAACAATCTTTTTGCATGTGCCCTTTTTTTAGACGTGACAAAGGCTTTCGATACAGTCAGCCATCAATTGCTCCTTCAAAAACTGTACAATTTCGGCTTCCGTGGACCTTTCTTTGCCATACTAGAAAGTTTTTTTTCGAATCGTTCCCAAATTGTATCTGTTGGGAAATTTCAGAGCGCACGAGTGATGATAAAGGCCGGTGTTCCGCAGGGATCTGTATTATCCCCTTTACTATTTAACCTGTTTGTGAACAGCATGTCAGCCAGAGTGACTAGTTGTAGTATTTTTCAGTATGCAGACGACACCGCACTTGTATCCCGCCACTTGAATTATTGTCATGCTGTACGGCTTCTGCAGGATGACGCTTTGCGAATTATGGACTGGTTTGATGAGAATTTAATGACAATCAACTCATCCAAAACAAAATTAGTCTGTTTTAGAAATCCCCTGAAAAAAGTCGTCCTTGATTCTCCAGTGACTTTGCACAACTCAAGGTGTTCTGACTGCGACTGTTCCCCACTGGAATATGTAGATCAAGTGAAGTATTTGGGTATTTTATTTGATTCAGATATGTCTTGGAATTCTCACCTGTCGTACATTTGTGGTAAACTTCGTAGCGTAAGCTGTTTACTTTTTAGTCACAGAGTGTTTATGCCGTTTTTTGTAAGGAAATCAATCGCGCATGCCCTTGGCTACAGTATACTAAGGTATGGTGTCACGTTATTTGGCAACTGTTCGGAGTTGTGGCAAACAAAAATTGACCGTATTTTGAGGGCTCTTTTGAAGAGCGTCGGCTATCATCTGGATTTTTCTTCTGGTGTGAATGTGTTTGAATCTCTGCGGATGCCGAACTTCTCTTCCCTTTTTATGCAGAGTGTGGTACTCCGCCACTTCTGGAGTAGCGATTTCAAGGCCCCTTTTGTAGGCCACAGGAACCTCCGCCACACATCTCGTTTTATAACCCCACGTTGCACTACGCGTTACGGAAAAAGAGTTAGATCATATTATGTGCCTTTCATCTTCAACAACCTTCCAGAGCACGTCATCAAGGCCAGCTCGAAGAAACAATTAAAAAGCATGTTAAATAATTTAGCCGTATAACGTTGCCGTCACTTCAGTGTTTCCTACATCCTCTGACTTTGTTGTTTTGTTGCGTGATTTTCTTGTATAAAACGCTCAGTGTTTCGTCGCTCGACTTGCCGGGTCATGTCCCACAAGCCTCCTATGGCTTTGACAGACCCGTATTTGTATTGTGTTACTGGTTTCCTGTTGAATAAATTATTAATATTATTATTATTATTATTATTATTATTATTATTATTATTATTATTATTATTATTATTATCAAGATGGCGCCGAGTGCGGACGCATGCTGCATCTGCTCCCGGGTCTTCTACGGCAGACAGCCGCGACTCCGCTGCTCTGAGTGCACGCACCGTGTCCACCAGAGGTTCTCATGCTCGCGGCGGAAGAACTGACACGTCTGACGAGTGGTGTTGTGGAAGGCCCCGGACCTGGTCTTCACGAGATCGCCAACGGCAGCAAAGCCTATTGTCACGTTGGGCCCCGGCGCGGCGCCAACGGCGCTAGACAGTCACGTTCAGATTCCCGAGACCGACCCTTGAGTCATCGGGCCGGTGGTGGCCTTCGAGGAGGACTCCATACACAAACAGAACGTCTCCCGGAGGCCACGAGACCATCTGGGACCGCCAGCCTTCGCAAGGAGAAACACCGGCGTGCGTGTGCGTGCCTGTGTGTGTGTGTGTGGGTCTGTCGGTGTTGGGTTTCAGCAAGAGCGTCGACTCCTTGCATCAGCCACCGAAGCGGGGCAAGAACGTGAAGGGATTGCATCATCTGCCCTTTGGTGAAAGAACACCCGGAACTTGCATCAGCCTTCCCGAACTTCGAACACCACGTGAACACTCGAACGCCGGAGAAGGCTCCTCTCTGCTCTGCGGGCCTTCTCGCCCTCGGAGGGTTATATAACTTGGGCTCTCGCCGACTGCCGACTGCCGATTGCCGATCAACCAGTCGACCATGCTACTTGTATATTAACTGTATATAAAAGTTCTATTTCATTAGCCCTACTCCAGGCCTGTTTCCTCGGGGCCATGCTAGCAGCGAGCCACAGCCCCGACTCTTGGTTCCGCGCCTGACGTCGTCGACCTCCCGAACGCAACAAACTGGATGGCAGCGGCGGGATCGACTTCGCCGGACCATGACTTGTGTGGGTGAGTGCCCGGCCCTTTCTTTCTCAATCTGCCAGACCCATTAGCTCTAAGTTTTGCTTGTGGGGGTTGGAGATAGTCGTTGTCAGAAGGACTGTGTGACCGTTCTGACGCGAGCATTTTGTGAGAAAGAGGGCCAACACAAGCTAGATCATGAGTCTGGAGGCATTCCGCTTGCGCGAGTTGGTACAAGTCTGTACCGAATTAGGGATCGATTTAGGGCAGATAAAAAGAAAGCCGCACATTATAGAACTCCTTCAGGCCGAAGACGTCAGCGTTGAAGAGTTCTCAGAGGCTCTGGAGGAGGTTCGCGGAAGGGAACGGGAGGTTCGCGAAAGGGAACAGGAGGCTCGCGAAAGGGAACAGGAGGAACGCAGAAAGCGGGCCGACGAGAAGGCTTTCGAGAAGGTTCTCGAGAAGGCGAGATGGGAGTTAGAGTCTCTTCGTCGGGCGACAACAGGCGTTAAAGGGGTGACAGGGAAGGCGTGTCAGGGAAAGGAGAAAGTGGGAGCTGGGGACAGAGAGATGACCGAAAACCAGCGTCTTTCTCCCGACACGACCGTCACCGTTCTTCGCAAGACCGACCCAAAGTCCGAGCGGCGGGACTGTGAAAGTGACGTGGAGGCAGCGACAGAACTGGTGCGTCAGGAAAAGAGGAAAACGGAAGCTGGGGACACCGAGGTGACCGGAAACCAGCGTGTTTCCTCCGACGCGACCGACGCTGTTCCACGGAAGACCTACCCAACAGCCGAGCTGCGGGAGGCTGAGAGTGATCGGGATCACGAGAAAGAAGAGAAGGCTCTTCGGGCGTCCAGCGGCGTCTTCCCGGATGACGAAGGCGACGCCAAGACGGAGACGACGCCGGGGAAGTCCAGCCAGCTCATGGAGAGCAGCGCCGAGATGCCGGAGAAAGCGGTCCAGCAATCAAGCCAGGATCTTGACCGCTCTGATCGGCACCCGTGCGGCTTTGGGATCAAGCCCACGGCGCCGTCGCAGGAGTCCAAGCGGCCCACCAGGAGGGAGGTGATTGAGATTTCCTTCGACGAGATCAATCAGTCCTGCCTGGTGCGGTTGCGGAGCCCGGACTCCAGGTCATTCACGGAGTCCAGGTGCAGGGAGGACGACGAGTGCGCGTCCGGCAGCGAGTCGTCATCGAGGTTGGAGGACGGGAGACCCGAAGTCGGCCATCCCAAGGGACCTGCAACCGGGGGCGGCTGCGCGGGCAAGGGACCCACCGGGGACACGATGGAGCCCGGGTGGGACAAGGCAGACCCGACGCAAGTTCACCTAAGGACGTCGTCGTGCTCGCGGCATGGTGGGTCTGAGACGGAGAACTCGGATGCTGTCATGAGCGAGCGACCGAGACCCAGGAGGAAGAGGCGGCGCCGAATCAGCGTTGTACGTTCTGGCAGCAACGCTTCCTGCAAAGAGCGTCAAGGCAAGCGCGACGAGCGCCACTTCAAGAAGAGGAAGCGGTTCTCAAGGCTGGGAGGGGGAAAACTCCAGGGCCCCCATCCCAACCAGCCACGAACCCACAGCTCAAGTTCGAGCAAGGAGCCTGGAGGAGGCAACAACGAGCCTGGAACGACTCAACGAGGTTCGAGACAGAGTCACAGCTCATCGCCCATGGTTCAGCCAAGCATCACGTCGGACTTGGAGACCAAGGGAGATCTCCGGGACTGCAACTTCGTGCCTGCACTCAAGTCCAAGAAGAAAAACTTGAACAGTCCGACTGAGGCCAAGAAAAAACAGGGCGTGGGTTAGATGCAAAGAAGGACTTTCGAGCGAAAAGGAAAGACTAAACGTGGTTTCTTAGTGTTATTGAGTCGACTAGGTTATTCGGCAAGTTTATTAGCTTTTCTTTTTCGGGAGTCCGAGTTTTGCGTTTCGTTCGGCTTTAGCTCGTTGTGTTGGCGGTAAAGTTCCTTTAAAGCAGTTTTCTCCTCAGTAGAGTTTGCATTATGGAGGACGTGCTCGAATTTAATAGGGATATGCCCTATGCGAGTTACGTTACGGTTTGTCATGTGGTTCTTTTCACGGGAGTCCGTTTTATTTTGGGTTGAGCGTTAGAGGGCTTTTATTAGTCTGCAAAAGTTTCTTTCGCTAAAGCAACCTGTCGGAGGAAATAAGTTTCTTTGTGCGTGTTTTTCGTTGATAGAATAGTACGGAACTTTCGCGAGACATTTTTTGTTGTTGTTCGTTTTGGTCTGGCGGATTGGAGAGATTGGGGGCTGGGCGCTTGCCTGCGCGGAGTTTGGTTTGGTGTTGTTGGTCTTTGTTACTGCCACTTCCCAGAGTGGACCCCAGCCTGGACCTCGGTCGCCAGCCCGGCCGTGAGACCGTGTCTTTCAAGGGACCAGTGTGGACTGCTCCCCCTCAAGACACTCTCCCCGGCGGCGGAGGAGCTGTTGTGAAAGGCCCCCGGACCTGGCCTTCACCTGTCGCCAACGGCCGCAAAGCCTATAGTCACGTTGGGCCCCGGCGCGCGCCAACGGCGCTAGACAGTCACGTTCAGATTCCCGAGACCGACCCTTGAGTCATCGGGCCGGTGGTGGCTTTCGAGGAGGGCTCCATACACAAAAAGAACGTCTCCCGGAGGCCACGAGACCATCTGGGACCGCCAGCCTTCGGAAGGAGAAACACCGGCGTGCGTGTGCGTGCCTGTGTGTGTGTGTGTGGGTCTGTCGGTGTTGGGTTTCAGCAAGAGCGTCGACTCCTTGCATCAGCCACCGAAGCGGGGCAAGAACGTGAAGGGATTGCATCATCTGCCCTTTGGTGAAAGAACACCCGGAACTTGCATCAGCCTTCCCGAACTTCGAACACCACGTGAACACTCGAACGCCGGAGAAGGCTCCTCTCTCGCTCTGCGGGCCTTCTCGCCCTCGGAGGGTTATATAACTTGGGCTCATCGCCGACTGCCGACTGCCGATTGCCGATCAACCAGTCGACCATGCTACTTGTATATTCAACTGTATATAAAAGTTCTATTTCATTAGCCCCAGTCCAGGCCTGTTTCCTCGGGGCCATGCTAGCAGCGAGCCACAGCCCCGACTCTTGGTTCCGCGCCTGACGTCGTCAACCTCCCGAACGCAACAGTGGGCAGTGCGTCTTCACCTGCGACCACTGCAACGGCTCCGAAGCTGCTAGGCCTACCGACGGGGACGCTAGGCCTAGCGAGGAGACCGGCGCCGACAACGGTGAGCTGGACGAGGGCGACGGCTGCGAAGAGAAGAACAGTACCCGCTCGCCCATTCTTTCGTTCGCCGCACGCGCCCGGAATGCAGCTTCCCAGGAAGATGACCTTGGGCCGCCGGGACGGCTACTGCACAGTCTCCTCCTCGACGCCTTGGAGGGGATATCCTTTCTCACGGACCAAGTGGCCTTCCTTGGGGAAGAAAACAAGCGCCTCAGGGCTGAGACAACGAGGGTGTCCGAGAGACAGGCGACGCTCGTCTGCTCCTGCGGGACGAGGTGAGGGCGTGCCGCGCCGAAATCGCTGGCTGGAGAAGCAGCCGGCGGCGCTGCCGCGGCCTCCAACGTGCCTGCCTAAAGCGCGAAACACATGCGCGTCAAAACTGTCCGGTCCGGCGTGCGAACTGTCGGGAAGATGGCTGCTCCGAATCGCCGCACAGGACGGTTCGCGACACATGGCTTCCGACGCGTCGTTGCGTCGCTCCGTTCAGCTCCGCCCAGTTTTGGGTATCCCTCTACCGAATGGATGGATGAATGCTAATGGCTATATTTATAACGGGCGGTAGCTCGCGCCACCTAGCCTAGAAAACTAAAATACTACCCTCGCCCTTCTTGGTTTTTCTGACTTTAAAACAAACATAATATTTTTATTACATTCTATTAAAGTGTGCGTGTGTAGAGATTTTCCGTGAGGTTACTTTTCTGCTCAACATCACTTAATCGCGATGGACCGCAGCGGACCTTAGGAGCCATCCCAGCGAAGCGAGCACTGCGTACAAATCACGTGACTACGCACACCGCGCATTGCTGCGTCTCTCCCGAAGTTGACGTGACACTCACACGGCATTGGAATGGCTCGTAGCGTCCGCTGCTCTCCATCGTAAGGTGAAACGGAGTACATTCGGGTTTCGACGGCCTCGATCGGTCCCCGAAGGCCGGCTTGCTATGGCGCGCGAGATCAGCAGCTTGTTTTGCGCGCGCGAGAAAACTCGATGGCGTCCATCTCCTTCACCGCGCACCGCCACATGTGTGCGTGTAGGCGTTGTAAAAGGGGGGGATATCCGCTTCCCCGAACTGCCCGAACCACGAAGCGCCTCCTCGCCCGATCGGGCCGAATGTCACGTGACAACATGACCTTCGCGCCATCCGTGCTGCCATTGGCTGCGGCCCTCCGAAAATCGGACAGCCGTGCGGCGATATCTAGCAAGTTGGACGCACGCCGTCGCCGGACGGAGGCCCCGTCCGACGCTCCGGTGCGACGAAAACCCTCGCCCTCGGACGTCGTTCCGGCGGTTCGCACGCCGAATCGGACGGTTTGGACGCGCATGTGTCTCGCGCTGGAGGCCCCGTCCGACGCTCCGGTGCGACGAAAACCTTGCCCTCGGACGTCGTTCCGGCGGTTCGCACGCCGAATCGGACAGTTTGGACGCGCATGTGTTTCGCGCTTGAGGGGGCAAGCCAGGCGAGCCCGCGTCGTGTCCAAGGTCCTGTCATCGTCCAGCAGTTCTGTGGATTGGATCGGATTCCCGCGGCTCTTGTTCCTAACGTACCTCGTATAGACAAACAAACGTGGTTGGTTTGAAATTTAATAAAATAAATGCTATATTCTTAAGTTCTCAGTGTTTCTACATACAACTAAAGGTCTCCCTTTGCGCACTGCACTTTATTAATTTTTTTCGAGCTACGAGCGTGGATTTTGACGAGAAAAGCTGAGCCGAGGCGGCCGAAACGCGCGCTTCGACGAAGGAATCTCCCAAATCCATCCGAAGCCGGACCTCTTTGGCCTTCCTGCCGAGGTGACGGCGGTAGCAAGGTCGGCGACTTCGTGAGCCGCGGGAGATAGACAGGCATCAGGCATACCATTGGCAGGTGGCGTGTGACGTCAAGTCTGACGAGCACCGACGTCAACGACAAGTGGAGGAGGCGAGGAGGCAAGTCGTGAATTTGGCTCGGCCGGTGTCCAAACAGACATTCGACCGACGACTGCCGGACGGTTCAATTTTGACGACTTTTGCAGGAGTCGTGTGGTTTGTAGTAGCCTG